>CM022709.1:37794111-37953400 GCA_012295165.1 Asparagus setaceus
TACAAAGATAAAAATCAAATAATAAAGATATTTAATTATGTGAGCTCAAATCATATTCTCATGTCATCAATTAGAATGTTCTAGAAATAAGAAAATAAAATAAAAGAAAGGAAAAGAAATTTATCTCTCTTGAAAAATTACAATAAGAGATATTATTTTAGATGTTACAATTAATATGAGTATAAAATGATAAGTTTATTATCAAAAAATATTATATATATGTCAATACAAAATCTAACAACTAAAAGTTGGCGACAATCAATTTTGAGCATTCTTTTTATTTTCATGGTAGAGTTTTCTGAAGCAACTCCTAATAATTTTTTATATTATTAGAAAAAATTACCTATAATGATTTGAGTTAATATTTAATAAATAGAAATAAACCTTCTCATGCCCATATAACTTCATTCTCATGTCTCAATTTCAAGTTTATAAGAATGTTACATCATTATATTTTTCTAAAAACAAAATCGTAGGAACTTTGGAGTATTTGAAGCAAATTTAAACTTTAGGATACAAAAATTTAAAAAGATGAAACTTGAAGGTATTTAAATGCAATTAACGCCTTTTATATAAATTTTAAGATAAATAAGTTTAATATTTTGCATGTGCATTTGCTGCGTATGGCAATGTAACACTCTTATCGTATGTGTATCGTTTTGGTATTTTCTTATTCTTTGAATCAGTCAACAATGACTTAAGGCTTCGCCCGAGAGAGGCGAGGTTCATGGCGAACAGGCTCATGCAGGCAGGTCAGCCGAAAAATTGAGGCTTCGCCCGGAAAACGAGGTTCATGGCAATGAACAAGGTTCGCCCGAAAGATTAATTTCAGGAAGCGAGGTTCGCCAAAGCGAACCACGAGGTTTGCCAAGCGAACCGAAGGCTCGCCCGAACTGCGGAAAGCCGCCAAATGAACCGAGGCTCGCCGAAAAGGTGAAAGGCTTCGCCGAGAAAACGGGTTATGCGCGAACAAGGTTAATGAACAACACAGGCTTCGCCAGCTGCTGAGCTTAGCCGTGAACAGGCTCGCCAGAAAGCGAGTTTACCTGAACAGGCTTCGCCCGAGCGAGGTCGCCAATGAGCTGATTTCGCCAAATGTGAGGATTAAGCCAAATAGTAGCCAAATAGCGAGGATTGTAAGCGAATTTCTGAGCTCGCCGGATGGCGAGTTAAGCCAGCGAGTTAAGCCCAAATGAACTAAAGCGAGGTTAGCCTCTTAACGGTCGGTCCGTATCATTCGATGGGTTGTCATTTGCCGACTCCCGTCCGCGAGTTGGTTTGGGGGCTCTTGTAAGCATTTTCAGCGCCTCTGACCTTCCTAATGCCTTCTTTTGAGACTTCTCCATGGAAGATTTAGTGGAATCTGGTTTTATATGCAACACTTCCATGGATGACACACTCTGGCGCTTAGTCCGGGATGGAGATACCCTTGGTGAAGATTTACGAAAAGCTACACCGTCCACGAAGAAGGTATGAATTTTCTCTTCGATTAATTATAGGACCGGCCGTTTGGCCAATACCACTATAATTAAAAGTTGAGACATTCCATTTGTGTGGCGGGTTACTCCACTTTCGCCGCTCTCTCGGATCGGCTACCACGGCCCGTTGAGATAGATGAGCACTGCGAGGGCTCGGCAGCGGTTAACGACATCAGCGTGATAGATCGCCCCACGGTAGACTCGCTAGCCTCTGAAACTACAGAAGGAGGCGGGTAAGGTCTTTTAGCCAAATAAGTTTTAAGCCCATTTTTCTTGAAAATTCTAAAGTCCTCTTTTCTTCTATCTTTGAGCCTACATCTCGACTCCATGACTGGCGAGGCGTTGATCTTTGGATGAAGATCCATCCCATCTTATTATCTGTTTGGAAATCGCTCATTCTTTTCTTTGGTGAACGGTTGTCGAAAAGGTCCTTCATGGCGGGCTTTCTCTTCATCGATTCAGACCTTTGCTTGATCCCGGATGGCCTTGTCACGGATATGGGTTACCCAGTAGCTCGAGCCATTGTTGATGACCTCGCCCATCACGGAGAAGCTCGAGGCTGCAAGAAACTAGGCGGTAGGGCTTCCTCATACATAGCTGCTTTCGAGCCGAGCGGCGTTTAGAGGCATGGCGCGATGCTGCGTGTTTTCTTGGGCTCGAGGTCGAATCACGAGAACCGCCCGATCAGCTCGAGGCTTGTTCTTTGAAACATATTCTTCCCTAAGCCATATCTAGACTAATATTGTGGCGAGTCGCGGAGAGGATATCTTTCGAGGAGAGCTCCATAGGAAGATAAGATGAGTATTTTAGAACAAGGCCAACAAGGAAGAAGCCCTTGGCGTCGCGTCTAAAGAACTTCGACCTATCGAGCTGGTTGAGCTCGAGGAGGCAACCACGAAACACTAAACAGATGAGGAGTCGCCGGGGCGAGTTGCGGGAAGAACTCCACGGGCTTACAATGGTGAAGTGTCTCCGGCGAGCGGCAAATCCTTTTTCATAGACTTGATGTTTAAGATTGTAGTTCCTTCTATATTTGCTTCAAATGAATAAGATCCATTCCTTTCATTGTTTATTATGATTCTTTTGCCGTCGAAATAATTAACCATAATACTTATAGGATTTTGGCAAACCCTCGACCATCAACGGGTTTGATTAACCTTTACCAACTACCGTTTGAGTTGGGCTAGCGTCGCGGATTATCACGGATCCGTTCCGCGCGTGGCGTTGTGCTAAAGAATGAAACTCTTCTAGACTTGTTGCTATGATATTGAATACATAGGCTTGTACTCTTTTCGGGCAAGAGACCACCCGACAGCGCGTGTTGCGCGTAGACTCATCCTTCTTAGGCCGGGATAAAATACCCGAATCGGACTCGGTGTCTTCTTCAATCGGAAAAAGACTAAGCGGCAGCAGCGTGTGGCGTTGGCTTTGGGTTATGGCCAACCCCGACCCTCAGCGGGTTTGATGAGCCTTTACCAACTACCGGATTTGAAATTTTGCTGCTTTATCATAGATTATCTAAATCCGTTCTACACACAGCGTTGTGCTAAAAAGAATGAAACTCTCTTAGACTTAATGCTCACGATGTTGAATCGTAGACTTAAGTCTCTTTTCACGGGAAGGCTAAGCAGGCAGCGTGTGGCGTTGGCTTTATCCTTCTTAGGCTTGGATAAAATACCCCAGAATCGAACTCACGGTGTCTTCTTCAATCGGAGAAAGACTAAACGGACAGCGTGTGGCGTTGGCTTTATCCTTCTTAGGCCGGGATAAAATACCCCAAGGCGAACCTTGGTGTCTTCTTCAATGGAAAAAGACTACCGGCAGCAGCGTGTGGCGTTGGCTTTATCCTTCTTAGGCCGGGATAGAATACCCCAAGGCGAACCTTGTCTTCTTCTTCAATGGGAGAAAGACTAAACGGCAAGCGTGTGAAGCGTTGGCTTTATCCTTCTTAGGCCGGGATAGAATGCCACAGGCGAACCTTAGTGTCCTCTTTTGGCAGGAGAATAGTGACGGATTAAATGGTGAGAGAGAAGGAATTTTATGTTCTATTTCTCAGAATGAAACCAATAGCGAGGGCTTTCGTAGGAATTAAAAGACTCGGTGACCTTGAGGCGGACAACACAGTCCGAAAATCCCGTACCTTGATCGGCTACCTAGGAAGAGATAGTACTAAGTGGGATCTCCTCCAAGAACAGAAAAGACTCGGGTGACCTTGGTGGGACAACACGATTACGAAAATCCGGCGCCTTCACCGGTCGAGCTACAAGATGAGAGATGAAACTAGGAGTGGGATCTCCACTCCAGAGAGCAGACTCGGCAGGTGACAGCCAGTGAGACAACCGGTCTGAAAATCCGGCATATACAGGATCGGCTACCTAGGAGAGATGGTGCACTAAGAATGGGATCTCCACTCAGAAGGCAGAAAAGACTCGGGCGACCTTCGATCGGACAACACGAGTGCGAAAATCGGCGCTTACCTTCCGGTCGGCGCTACAGGAAGAGATGGAACTAAAAGTGGGATCTCCGCCGAGAAGCGAAAAGACTTCGGGCGACCCGGTCGGACAACACGGTCGAAAATCCGTACCTTGGTAGCTACCTAGAAGAAGATGGAACTAAAAGTGGGATCTCCGCCGAGAAGCGAAAGACTTCGAGCGACCTTGATCGGACAACTGATTAAAATCGGCGCTTATGCACCGTTCGAGCTACCTAGATGAAGATGGTACTAAAATGGGATCTCCACTTCGAGAACGAAAAGACTCGAGGTGACCTTGATTCGGACAACACGATTACGAAAATCGGCGCATACCTTCGGTCGAGCTACCTAAATGAAGATGGAACTAAAGGTGGGATCTCCGCCCGAAGCGAAAAGACTTCGAGGTGACCTTGATTCCGGACAACACAGTGCGAAAATCTCGGCGCCGGCCGATCGGCGCTACCGATGATGGGTTGGATGACGGAAAGGATTTTATATTCTATCTCGGTGTGAAAGGAATTTTGAGTGGGCCTCTTGTTCATAGAAGGAATCAAGAGGGATTTTGGTAATGTACGAAAAATTTGTGGACCTAAGTCAAGGAATTTGATGGTGGGGAAATTATGATGGAGGATAAATTTAGGGTTATCCTCATGAAAAGTGGGTGAAACATCCACGAGGAACTTCCGTCGAAGCGGGTTATCCGAGGTACTAAGGGTATTATTTCTTGGGAACTTCCATTTATGGCATTAATTGCGGTCGCCATTGGAGTAATTGATACGCACCCGTTAGAGTAACCCGTTTCTATTACAAGCGGTCCCTCCATTTAGGTTGAATTTACCTTTCTTTAGAAGTGAGGATTATGTCGGTTCGTCGGCGGCAGGACCAAATCTCCTTCTCTAAAGTTTCTCATCGAACTTTCTTGTTGAAAGCCCTCGACATCCTAGCTTGGTAGAACTCAATGCATTGTTGAGCCTCCAGGAGCTTCTCATCTAACATCTCAAGCTCTTGAGGCGTTTTGATGTTGTTCTTGGTCGTCATCTCGTTGAGAGGCGTCGCGAAGTGGCGAATCTGGATTTCCAGCAGGCGCTTCACACCGTAAACCCGAAGTGCGGGTCGCTCGGTTGGCGTCGTCTGCGTTGTCGCGATATGCCCGAGTGCTTCTCGAGTTTATCGTCGGTCGCTTGTTATTCTTCACAAGCTTCGAAATTTGATGATTGTCTTGTTGAGCGCCTCGGCTAATCCATTTCTTCTGGATTATAAGGTTCGGCGAGACGTCTTGTATCTTGAATTTCTATAAAACGATGAAGGAATTGCGATGAATTGGGGACCGTTGTCATGCGATCGTCTTGGAACACCATGTCGATAGATGACATGGTGTTTGATAAATTATGGCGGTACTCGCCTTTACTTCTTTTAGCGGGATTGCTTCAGCCCACTTGGAGAAGTAGTCGGTGATCGCTAGAATAAACCGATCGCCTTTGACTGACGGAGGAAAAATGGGACCTACAACGTCCATTCCCCATGTCTCGAATGGCCAGGATGTGGCCGAAGGATGCAGCTGCTCTGGAGGCTGATGCATATAATTCGCGTGAATTTGACGCGTGGCATTTCCGCGTACTCGACTGCGTCATTAATCATTGTTGGCCAAAGTAGCCCATTCTCCTGATTCGATCGTAGAGCTTGGGACCGGTGGTGCGCCACATTCACCTTCGTGTGCTTCGAAGGACCTCTTCGCCTCTTTGTTTGAGGCATCGGGTAAAGACCATCGTACCCCCGGCGATATAACATCTGGGTCTCTGTGTCGTAGAAGAATCTTGGAGCTCTTCGCCGGATTGACTCTCTCTCCTTCACGTCTTCCGGCAGAATACCATGCAAGACGTAGTCGATGATAGGAAAGCGCCAATCTCGGGGCTCCAACTTGGTTTGGGTTGCATGTACTTCTTTGGTAACTACCCCCTTATCTTCTTGTGCCTCATCGTATAATGGTACGAAGAGTTGGTGAGTCCTGACCGTAACTAGTTGCTCGGTCTCGGAAGGTTGTGCTAACGACACAGCTAACGCCGCCAGTGCATCCGCATAAGCGTTTTGGAGGCGCGGGATATATTCGATGAAGAATTCTTCGAATGAGTCCGCCATTTCAATGCGCTATCGATGATAGGGGACGATCAGGATTTCGACCGTAGTCTCCGCGATCTTTATCAATTGCGAATGCGCCGTGCGCGAGATACTCTACCCCAGCTCCTTGGCGAAGTCGATAAGAAATAGTAGCGTTATATTCGGCTACGTTATTGGAGCAGCGATTGGTGAGTGAATAAGCACGGGGCATGACATGATTCCACGGAAACTAAGACAACCCGACTCGAAATCTTAGAACATCAGGGGCACTTGCCACGTTGGTAGCTCGAGCTCCGTCAAAATACAATCGCCATATTTGTTGGTGCGATGTAGTGTTGACTTCACGGACTTCATCAGGAAGATCATCATATAGCTCAATGCGTCCGTTGTCGGGTTGGCTGACCGAGATCGCAAATCGCTTGTCCTTTGGTGACTTACGTTGTTTGAAGTGCAAGTCATATTGGGACAAGAGCAAGGCCCATTTAATAGCGCCAACTCATTGAGGCCGGTTTGGGTCATAAATATTCGGACGGATTTCGTTAGAGATAACATAAATCGTGCGTCGACTAAATAGTCGCATTTTACGAATCGCGAACACTAATGCAAAACCGCTTCTCGACCATTGGATATCGAGACTTCGGCGCCGACTAATGTTATCTTCGGGTAATAGCGCACGATCGTGACGGCTGTCGTCGTCTTGCTTGAGTAAAGCGCTTAACGAGTGATCCGTTGCCTTGGCGTAGATCAAAAGCGGTTTTCGGCCAGCGGTGCAACAAAACGGGAGGTTTAGCGAGCGATTTGATCTCTTGAATGCCTTCGGCGAGCATCGTCCCAAATAAGCGACCGCCCTTCTTATTCAACTTGGCACTTCCCGGATAGGTTCGATATGAACGGATGGGATGTCATGTCGTCCTTATAACCCCGAGTTCTCTCAGATTTCGGAGGTTGCAATTCTTGAATCGCCTTTACTTTGTCGGGATCGACATGGATGCCCTTATTAGTAGCGACAAAGCAGGAACTTGCCACTAGACATCCAAGGAAAATTTGGCGAGGATTCATCTTTAGGCGATGGGTTAGCATGAGCTCGAACACCGTTCTAAGATCTTTAATGTGATCTCCTCTATCCGCGGCTTTTTTACGACTAAATCGTCGGCGTAGCATTCGACCATTTTCGAAGATGGTCACGGAAAATTTCGTCATCGCTTCGGTGATATGTGGCACCGGCATTTTGAGGCGAAACGGCATGACCGTGTAGCAATATATAGATGGAAGCGTTCGAGCGCCGTGTGCTTGGCGTCATCGGGGTGCATCTTGATCGATTGTAACCGAGAAACCATCCATGAATGATATTTCTTTCAAATCCACGTATTGTGACTATGACATCGATGATTGGAAGAGGAAGTGGATCTTTGGGCAGCGGCGTTTAGATCTACGTGTCGACCACAGTCCTAATCGAGCCATTCTTCTTCATGACCGGGACTATATTAGCCACCCAATCCGGATGTTGAATTTCCTCGATGAATCCGATTCTATGAGTTTCTTCGCCGTCAGCGATGCGCTTGTAATATTTGTGGGCCGAAACCGTCTTTGTTGTTGTAGCGGTTTGACATCCATCTTGATGTTGGTGCGATGTGTCGCCACATTAGAGTCGAGTCGGCATGTCCTCGTAACTCGGTGAATACATCGATATACTCCTGATCAAGGCAATTCTCTTCCTTCTCTTGGGAAGAGTATTGCTGATGTTTATAAGCTTAGGGGTTCTTAGTCACCCATATTAACTGGACTACCTCGTCCTTAGTGGGGGTTCTCTTTGCTCGAATCTTTCCCCAAAGCTCTCTCGGGTTGATGGATCCATGGGTCTTCCCATGTTGGCATATCTTCATCACTCTCAATAGTAGCGGGGATCGACCGTGTAACCATATTTGACATCAAAGCCTTGAAAGCTTCCCGAGGCAGTGTCGGGAATCCCAAGCGAAGAATCGGGCCAGTGTCTTCCTCATTGGGTGGATTATTATCAATCAGCCATGAGCACTCATCTTCTGAGGAGGATTCGTATCCCAATCCCCTTCTAAATGCGTAGTAATTATCTGGCTTCCCTCTTGGGACATATGCCGCTTTAGGAGGGACTCGAGGACCTCGCCCAAAACATAGACCTTCCCCTTGTGTCAAGTTGTACCCCCATTTCTTCATGATACCCAGTGTCTCTGGACTATATCTGAATGTGTGGAGGATAGGCCCATTATCATCTTCATCTTCTCCAACGAAATGATTAAGTTGGGCTGCATCTCCTTTTCAGTAAACCAAGTCTTTCTCACTACTTGATCTTAGGTGGGATGGCGAGTCTTTGTCCCAAAGAGTCACCGGGCTGCTTTTGTGTAAAGCAATATGGCCAGAGTTGGCGAGGTGCAACTACGGATCGTTGTATAAACTGTCATCACATCATTCAAAGACAAAGGATACTCTAAATGTCATTTATTGATTCGCGGCAATTTGCCAATTACAATGTTCATCGGCGATTCTTCATCGTCAAGATTGATTACAAGGGGTACAATGTCATTTAAAACAAAACCACCACTATAACCAAGCGGAAGCCGGTATCGGCTTCTTCAGCTTTGTCGGTGCCTTGGGCGATGGTTCGATTTGGACTCATTACGTAGGGAGAGAATCGGTGAAATAATTCTCCATCCCTTAAGCGGTTGTTTGTCGCGACCGAATCTTGACTTCATTATTAGTGTCTACATATTTGAGACAGCGATGAAGAGTAGATGGGACTATAGCGTTACCGTGGATGCAAAGATCGACCCAACAACAAGTTATAGGAAGTCTGCGTCAATCACATAGCGGTGACTTGGACTTTAAGTCTCCCATTTGGCACTTTATCGGATTTTACCAGGCGGCGAGACCGCTGGTGTTAAATCCGTGATCCTGATGCTGTCGCGCCCGACTTCTTGGCGAGGATTCAAGATGATACATGAGGCGTAGGGGCATGATGCTCCGGCCGGAACCGGATCGACTTGGATCCGTTAACCGCTAGAGCAATATACGGTGAAGTAAAGCGGCCTATCGTGCTTGGAATTCCTCGTTTGCATATCCTCCTTTGTAAAAAGTGATGCGAGGAAGTGTTTAGCATAAGGTTGCATTGTTGGGCCGACTCTTACGGACTCGGCCTAATGCGTAATGAGGAAGGCTTACGAATGGCGAGGAGCTTCTTGAAGCTTCTCCTCGTCTCTTTGACAACGCAACAATTCGTAGAAAGTGATCTGGCGGAATATTAGCCAATGGGCCATAACGTCCGAGCGATATGGGGAGTTGGAGCTTCGGTTTGTCTCTTCAATCGGGTGATTGAACCGAGGGCGCCGGAGTTTGAACTTCTTGTGGTACGCCCGGCTGTGGCTTCTTTAGCGACCACCTGGCATTGCGCTTTCTCGTGAGAGAGAATCGTTAGCACCCCGATTCGGCGTCTTGGCATTAGGGTCGAGGACTTCCGGATACTTGTACTTGTACTCGTGCCCTCACGGTGGCGTGGGCTTGAGTTCCCTTCGGACGGTGGAATGTTACACGATTCGTCATTTCCCTCGAAATTGCGGAGTAGCATGGCATGCCTTTCCTTTGACTTTTCTTCAGCGAAGAAGAGGTTACCCATTGCTCATCTTCAGCAGTGCGGGTGGATCCACAAGACTTAGCCATTAGTACGTATATGATACAAGTCCTTTGCGTTGCTTGTTGTGGGTCGTCATTCACCGTCTTCAACTGCGACTTTGACCAGTTTAGGTTCAAACCATGTCAGCGGTACCGACCAAAGCTTATGGACACGCATTTGCTCCGACCTTCTTTTCTTTGGGCGGCTTCATAGTGATGACCCTACATCAATTAGAGCACGGATTTTGTCCTTGGTGAAGCGAGATTTAGTAGGGTGATGAATACTGTGATCTGCGATATTTTGGGATTGGTAGTCCTCATTGATTCCTCTTGATTACGGATCGGAGGGAGCTTGATCTTGTTATTCTCCACAAGATATTTAAAGACCGGGAATCTCATGCGTCTCTAAAGGAATAGGACTTGGGAATCTTGGCTCACGAGGCCTTCGTTTCTATGGCCACTGGTTGCCATTGTGATTGTGCACATTCGGTAGTTGTTCAGCTGCTTCTTCTTCTTCTTTGGGGTTGAAGTTAGGCGTTTGGTTATAACCCGCCGTCTTGGCTTGCTCTTTCCCTTTGCGGCGTGGGACAAAGTTAAGCGAACTTCATTTGTCGGTGGCCTCTTTTCGCCTTTTTCCTCTTGAGGAATCTTTTCGGCTTGCTCTCCACGAACCTTCAAATCTTTCCACGTTATAGGCGGCTTTGTCCCCATGCCTCTAGCACATCTATCGACAAGTTGTTATGGCGGAGTCGGAGGATAAACTCCTCATTATTAGATCGACGGTTCATTGCCTTGTTAGAATCGTTTGACAAAGATATCCCGCGTTTCTCGGGTCCTACGCTTCGTCGAGCAATGTCGTCGATACCGATCATGCGAAAAATTGGTGAGCTAGACTCCATGTCGTCCCAGCTGTGAATGCTCCGGCTTGAGGCGGTACCAATCGAATGACCCCACGAAGGGTGCCAGCGAATGGCCAGGACCATCAGGGGTTAGATTCTTAGGAAATAACTCAGGAGTGCGACTTGAAATAAATCAAGTCTTTGCGTCGGGGAACCCTTCCGATCAAAGCGATGTGAAGTTTATTAAGTTAAACTTTACGGGTATGGGATTGATTCCCACTCTAGGATATGGGCAAGGGATCGGGTTTTCTTTACCTCTGGCGGAAATCAATGAGTTGATTTTGCTCTCCAGTCTTTGATCTTCTGGCTTTCTTGAGCAACAACATCTATGTTACGTCGGCGTTGCTTGGTTCGGAGGTTATCATCCTCTTGTATTTCCTCTGGTCGAATCATTTGTCATCTTGTCGGCGTTGTCTGTGACTCGATTCACCCGATGTTTTGACAAGGCTTGGATGTTGGTCATGCATTTCCCTCATCGTGCATGGCAACTCCATTTCTAGCAGTTTTCCGTTGTTTATTCAGCAGCCGTCTAACATTTTGGCCACTTGATGCAATGCGATCATGGCGTTTCTTAGGGGCTCCCTTCACTAGATCTGATATATCGAGAGGCGATTGAGCCGATATCCGGCAGCGTCATCCTCGCGGGTATCCCTTTCGAAGTTTGTGCATTATGCGGACCGTCGGATAGTCGGACCTTAAGCGAGTTAGCCGTTGCGTCTTGGGAATAACCGTGGCGATGGTTCTTTCTTTGGTCATATTATTAGTGACCTCCGGCAATTCATCCTCTGGGATGTCATCCTCTAGCGGAATGGCGTGTTGGTGCTAAGTCTGGAAGGCAGAGACCCTTTGGAGTTTCGGCTACACTTACAGAGAGCACCGTTTCGATGAGCTTAGAGCACAAACATGGCGTGATGGTGGGAGAGCTCTTCGAGCCTTCTTCGTGCTCGTGCCGTGAGTACAACTCATCGACGCAGTGCGGGAAGTAACCGCCGGTGTGTTGTACGATCTCTGGGTATAGCGTCCTCATCGTCGGATAAGCGTCTCCTTCGAGGGCGGGTAAATCCATCGCGGCTTAAAGTGACTAGCCTAGACTTTCGCTGATGTGCTATAAAGTTTGGCGGACTCGGACTTCGATTTTCAATCCGATAGGAGAGTGCGCGAGGAGTCTTCTGTCCTTGTTGGGCGGCACGACCCCACATGAGTGACGTGATTCTCTCCGAGGACCAGACGATCCTTGATAGTCGGTTTGGTGGTGGTAGCGAACTTGGCCATGCCGTTGAATCTGATGCCTTTGACTTTGAAGCGTCGGACTTGGACCTCGGCGTTGGATTTACCGCCTGTATCGCCGGCTTAAGTCTTGGGGCGAGGAAGCTGAGTGTGGTGATCTTAGATTTTGGGGTACCGGTAGGGGTTGGGGCCTTAGTTAGACTTAGGCCTCAAACACGGTGGTATGTTGGCGGCTTTTACCTCCTTCTTCAATTCCGCGAGCTTATTGTACCAAAGCTCGTTACTGCTAAGGAAGTCGCGGCACTTCAGTCGCTCTGGCGTGGAAGCGGTTCAGCGACCGCGGACCCACTCGTTGGTTGGCGGCTTGGGTGGGCAGTCAATCTCTTGGCTGAAGCCTGCGTAGATGCGGATCTTAGATCATGCCGTAGCGGACCCGTCCATGGATTGCGGCTTTGTGTTTGCGGCGCCATGCTTTGTATGTCGCCTTTGGCGGAGCTCGCTTGGAGAGTCTTGCGGAGCGTGTTGGCGTTCTCCTCGGCCGAGGGGATCTCTCGCTACTGTGGCGGCCAGGGTTGGACTCGAGGACTGGAGCTCTCCATCGGAGGCCATCCGGGTTCTCCTTGCAGCGAGGACCTTTTGGGCGGAAGCTGGATGCGGAAGAAGGGTGAGGGCGGGTACTCCTCGAACTCCTCCTGGTCGAACTGGGCTGACCTCTTCCTCCCTTAGGGATAGGAATCGTGGGCTGGCGACACGGCGACCTCGATCTGAGGCGGTGGCTCCCCAGCTGGTGGTCGCCCGGCTTGTTCGCGGTAAAGTTCGTTTTGTTATTCATTGTCATTGATCTTGTTTTAGCAGCTTCTTTGGCCTACAAAATTCAAAGAAGATGCCTTTTATTTTAAAACGTACAATGAAAGCGAAATTACAACTTCTTCTGAGTGAACAAACCGCGAGGATCTACGTTATATCCGGGATCACCAGCTTGCGTGGAGTTCTTTACTGTCATAGGGGACTTTTTGTGTCGTGGACCACGCGCAATTCAATCAGTGGGGCCGGGTTTTGGAACTCAGGCGTAAAGGGGCTCGTTCCGCGAAGGAAGCGAAGCGCTGAGGGATCTCACCGCTCGGCGATCCTCTCCCTTCGTGAGTGTGATTCGGCGATCCTCTCGCCGTGAGTGTGATCCCCTCGGTAACCGTTTCCTTGTGAAGCGAGCCCTTTACGTCTGTAGTTCCAAGCCGATTCTGGGATTGAATGGTCCGCGACTAAAAGATCCCGTAAAAACCGCCGGAATCATCGCCGAATCCGTGTTCCTTCGAAGCGAAGACCAGTCGTTTTCGTATGCTAAAACAAAAGGCATCTTCTTTAATTTTGAAAAACTGTAAGCTGAAATCAATGATAATAATAACAAAGCGACTTTATGGCTCACATCACGGGAGTATGGCTCTCCTCATTTGGGCATGGCGTATCCCACAAATCAAGGAAGTGGCCATGCCTCTCCTTGCCTATTTATAAGCCACCATCTCCACATGAGGAGAATGGACATTTTGGAGACTTGCTATGTTTTTAAGACTCTCAAGTGAGCGCGGTCTTGGCCTTCTTTAGGACTTGACCTTTTAAGAGGCTCTTGAGCTCTTTGCAAACTCTTGCATCGTAGTCTATCCAAGCAAGCTCGGAGCCGAACTCAACCAGCCGGGAGTTTCTCTTGTATCTTTGAAGCTCGACAGCGTCGTCCGGATCGTCTAAGGAAGCAAACTCGGCTCGAGCATCGAGGCATCCTATCGCCACCGGCGAACTCACGTTAAACAAGAAGGGTCTTCCCTTAAATTACGTTATAGCGATTCTTGATTTGTAAACAAACAACTTCGACCAATCTGAGATCCGAGGAGAGATTTTACACCAAGCGAAGATGGTGACCCGATGGGAGAAACCGTTTCCTCCAGCGAGATGGTGGTGGCGCAATTCAAGCGACATTGCGGAAGGGCGGTCGAGTCCTCGTGTCGAGTTCGAAAGTACTTATCTTCATCCTCCTCTGGCGGCGGTGCATCTGCCAAGTGCTTTCAGTGCGCGTGTGGTCGGCCCAGTGGCGGAGGCAAACATGCTGAGAGCTGCAGGGAACAAAACACAAGGGGTTGTTCCCCTGCGGTTGAGGTCGAGAAGACCGCGGGTGCGAGGTTCCCAGTCACGAAGTCTTTGCGCCAATTAAGCCGACCCACCTACTCAGTGGGCCGGCCATTGGCCAAGTTTCCAATGGCGAACTTTATAAATCTAGCGAACTCGTAGTTGGCGGGTTTCATAAAGCGGACTTAGCAAAGTTAAGCCTAACACCAACCGTCCGCCAAGTGACCTTCGCCAAAGGCAAAGCACCATCGCCCAGGCCGACTGCACCTGCTTCGCCAGTGAGAGCCTCACCGAGCTACACCTCGCCAATACACTGCTTTTCGGGCGGGGTGGCTTTTACGTAATGCAGTTACACCGCGCTTCGGTGCGAGTCTATGGCGGCGATGATGGCTATTGCTCGGCGGTGGCAACATCTCGGACTTCAAGCTCTATTGAGGCGGCGTGGAAGTGCACATGGCCGACATCTCGGATGAAATATCCGGGAGATTCGATGAGCAACAAGCAACCATCAACTCTATGAAAGAGATGTTGGGCGACTTACGGCGAAGGAGAAGAAAGGAGGACTTCGAGAAATCCTCAAAGTGCAAAGAGCGGATGCCTACTCCTCCTCACACATCTTGATTCCTCATCCGAGGTCATGCGGAGGAGCGTCATCTTGGTCATAATCCAAGAGGCGAAAGACAGCGAGCTCCAAAGTCAACTCAGCGAGAAGCTCGAGGAAGAGCAAGAACAAGCTGGGGTGGCGGACCATATCCATTGAATGGGATACGGTCTCCTACCCGACAAAATTCGAGCCACTAGACCTCCTGCTGATTCGATGGCAAGGTTCTCCTCCTCAACACATTTACTACTTCGAGGCCAAGCTGGACACATAATGGAAGCGATCCCATTATTTCGGTTATTCATTGGCACCCTCAAGGGGTTGCTTTTGAATGGTTTCGTGATTTGAACTGGGTCCATCACTTGCTGGAAGGACATGGAAAGGCTCTTCATGACCCGATTCTTCGGCGATGACAGGGAGTATCTATGGCAACCTGCTAGCTACAAAGCGGAGGAAGGCGAGTCGTAAGCAACTTTGTCAAGAGATTGAGGAGCCGATCATTTGCGTGCGTGATCCATTTCGAGGCCACTCACATCGAGATGTGTTGGAATAATCTCTCCATCAACATTTTGTCTAATATGGTATTTGTCTTGGCTTCGCCGTGGAAAGACTTAACCCACCAGAACAAGTCGAGCATGCTCAAGAGTATGGAGGTTGAAGAGCTATTTGAATTTGGTGGCGACCAAGATACCTTGGTGGTGGCAACAGCTTCCTCATCAAAACTCTTTTCAAGTAAGCCCACGATGGCATCTGCGAGCTCGCCAACTCGGAACCAAGCTATGGGACCATTGTGAAGACTTGGCTACAATCGGCCAAAGATGATCGTTGATGCTTATATGCATCAATGCGTGGGAACCGACATCCGGCGGTAAATTCTTGAAGAAGTACTACGTAGTCTTCTTTCAAACTCCACTAAGTTATCATGTTAGAGTCACATCGATAACTAATTTTCTCCAAATCCCCTCAATCCTCGTCAATAGGATGGCGGGTCCCAAAACTATCATGTTAACAATCACCTCGATGGTTCCTCAGTTTTCTCGTCGATCCTCTCTAATAGGATGGCGGGACCCTCCTGTCATGTTAATATTACACCTCGACAAATCAACTTACCAATCCTCTTCAATGGGATGGTAGGTCCTCAAGTAAACTCGATCGACAATCTGTCATGTTAATATTACACCTCGACAAATCAACTTACCAATCCTCTTCAATGGGATGGTAGGTCCTCAAAATTAAGCTCGTCGCGACAATCTGTCATGTTAACATTACACCTCGATAAATTAACTTACCAATTCGTCCAATAGGATGGTGGGTCCTCAAAGTTACCCGTCGCAATAAATTCTTGTCGGGTTAACAGTCACCTCGACAAATTCCCCTCAATCCTCATCAATAGGATGGTGGGTCCACATAACTGTCATGTTATGATCATCTTTGATAGTCCGCAGTCATTCCGAAATGGCGTTGTCCGTCGTCGTCATACTCAAGCGTCCACGAGCGGCTGATCCTTTTGAGCATTCTAATATATTTAGAACAATCGGTGAGTAGTGGCCTATCTTGTGATGTGCCACTATTAAGGTTAGTCTTTGCCCCAAGAAGACAAAGCGGGGTTAGTTTTGCCCAAGAAGACAAAGCGAGGTTCGTCTTTGCCCTAAGAGAAGAGCGGTGTTAGTCTTTGCCCCATGGGAAGACAAAGTCTACAGCGGTCATTCCGTGTAGCCGTTGTTATTAAACAACAAGCGAATCTATGCCTCTCGGCATAGGGTTTTATCTCGGTCCCCATTCGAGATTAGTCTCGTCCAACTGCGTGGTAGGGTAGTCTATTTCGTGAAAGGCGAAGCCCTCGTAATCAACATCGTGGCGCTAAGAGTTAACTCTCTTAGCACAGCGTTATGTGGGGCGGACTTAGACAATCGCATACTAGCCCGATTCAAGCGGTGTCGGTAAAGGCACATCAAATCGTTGATAGGCTGGGGTTTGCTAAAAATCGAGAGGGTGATCATTAGTTAAGTGAAGAATTCAACTTTACGAGTTAGTTAGAAGGTTCCTCGCTCGTCGCGGTGACCATTTTAGGGTTTTCATATCCAAAGTGTTCCAGACCACATTCGACCACATTCAGGTCTGAAAACTTTGGAGGGGGTTCTGTAGGCAATAAAAATCGCCTTGATCCCTGCACAAGCAACTCGGAACAAGAAAAAGAGCTTAAGGGTCCATCTGAGTGAAGTCAGGCCCGAAAGAAAGTCGGACCAGCCTAAAAGGTTAAGTTCACCTGAATGCTTGACTTTACAAAGTAGACAAAAGTGCTGATATCTCTCAAACCGGAAGGAATTTGGCAAAATGACCAGAGCAAACCGAACCCTTTGGGTCAATTTGGTTGGCTCCGTCTCATCGAGATAGTCAATTTTGATATATAATGGATCAATTCCGGCGTCTGGTTGAAAGTTATGACACATTCTTAGTGGCATGTTGGAGCTGCTTTGTAGAGCAAGCTTCGCGCAAAGGAGCTTAGCTTCGCTGAAGAGCAAGCTCACCTGAACCTAGAGCTTCGCGCACGCCGAGCTCACCGGCACAAGACAAGCTCACCCGCAAAGCTCACGAAGGCATGAGTTAGCTGAAGGCTTCGCTGAACCAAGCTCGCTGGACCCTGGCTTCGCTGTATGATCGGTCTACTTTGTATGATCTAGTCTTGCCTAAAGACTAGGAGCTCTGTTGTAGCAGGCTGCCCGAACTTTAGCTTGAGCTGCCCAAACTTGTGCTTGAGCTTGCCTACACTATAGCTCTAGCTGCCACCAATGCTCGAGCTCGCATCATACATACCTAGCTTACAGCTTGAAGCTCGCTGAAGGCCTAAGCTTCGCTGTAGACCCAGGTCCGCTTGCATGCGAGCCATAAAGACCAAGCTTCGCGTCTGATCGCCCGCTTCGCCCAGCATGCTTGGCTTCCGCTGCATAAAGGCGAGCTTCATGCGCGAACTTTCAAGACCGCCCACTTGAAGCATGGGAAATGTCACATCCCATAGTGGTCACATTCCACAGAGGGCATGGTGCTTCTCACTCATTAGTGGTCACATTCCATAAGTCAAAGGGATGGCACCATAGAGAGTATGGCTCTCCTCAACTGGGCATGGCCATATCTCACAAATTAAGGAAGTGGCCATGCCTCTCCTTACCTATTTATAAGCCACCATCTCCACATGAGAAGGGGGTCAGCATTTTTGAGAGGCTATCTTTCTAAGGCTCTCAAGCTGAACGCCTGGTCTTGGTCTTCTTTAGGATTTGACCTTTTAAGAGGCTTGGTAAATTTAAAGTCTCAATCTGAATTCTCAGATCTGGAGACTCTTGGCTCTTCGCAAATTCTTGCATGCTAGCCTCTGGAGCACAAATTCGATTGGCAATTCATCAAGCTTGGGTAGAAGCGAGCTCGATTACCTCAGAGCTTCTCTGCTGCGTCTGGCTTCGACACCTTTCGATCGGATCGTCCAAGAGAAGCAAACTTCGACTTCGAGCATCGAGGAGGCATCCTATAGCCACAAACGAACCCGTTAAACAAGAAGGGCCTTCCCTTTTACATTGTAGCGATTCTTGATTTGTAAACAAACAACTCGACCAATACTGAATCCGAGAGGAGATTTTTACACCAAGCGAGAAGGATGTTTATAAAGATGATGAAGCTATTTAACTTGGGAAGATGGAGGGACTTGGAGAGAGGGATCAAGCGATAGGTTTACCTCTCTGTTTAGGGGGATATTTTAATTTTCTTTGGCTATTTGAAGTGTGGGCGGTTGATGAACTTGAAGGAAAATAAGATTTTATTATTTGGTGTGAATGAAGCAGCGAAATGAGGAAAAGCGAAAGCTGGAATGGGAGTCGATGGTGAAATTTGGGGATATTACTTGTGATATTATTGACCACGTTGGATGTTTATAGAGATGGGAAGTTGATGAACAGGGAAGATGGAGGGATTGTAGAGAGAGGAGGAGCCCTTGTTGTTTTAGGTGTGGGGAGGTGAAGAAGGATGTTTATAAAGATGAAAAGTTGTTTAACAGGGGAAGATGGAGGGACTTGGAGAGAGGGATCAAGAGCGGTAAGCAGTTTAGGGGGATATTTTAATTTTGCTAGCTATTTGAAGTTGTGGGGCTTCGTCAGACTTGTGGGACAATGAAAGGAAAATTAGCTGAAATTACAAAATGTCACTGTCTATGTACTAGTTCTATCTGACTTTGTGGGGTTAAGCTGGTTAATGAGTTGAATTGTTTCTCGGGTAAAGTTGGGCAAGCTTCAAATTTAGCTTTCTTAGTTCAAATTGAGCTATGGGTCCTCGAATATGATACTAAAAATAGTTCAGTTGCACTATTTGGTCGGTCAGATAAGTAGTTACTGATATAACGTGTTTAGCCAGACAACTTGAAAGTTCAATTGTCTGCTATTGGAAAAATAAATTTTGGAAAAATGTACAATTAATCTGACTATTTGCAGCTATTACTAATTTTAAAATTTACAAAACTATGTATTGGTATATGGATCTGTTAGTTATGTTCACGATGCATCAAATGACATATTGATTGGATATGTAGAGCAACATGGATTCGTTTAGTTGAGTGATCAAATGACATATTGATTGGATCGTAGAGCATTAAATTATATGAAGTAAGTTATATAGTGGCAGTGGTGATCTAGGACAGAGATGCGGTGATCCGGTGAGAGACATGGATTTGTTTAGTTGAGTGTGAATCAGGCGCTTAGCGACTGGAGGCTGGTTGTTTGAGGTCGAGAGAAGGGTAGTTTTGGGAAGTTATAACTTTTAAAGGGATAATGTATACATAAACACTAAAATATGGGACTTGGGTTTAAAAATAAGTGGGTGGAGATCTATTGGGTGTATGAGTGATTTTGATAGTAGATGGGTTTAAAAATAAGTCAAACTTTGGGTTAAAAATTAAAACCCCATATTAATATTGTGTTGTTGCATTCTTAAATGTTCTATGTTCCCTTATGATTTCCATTGGTAGACCACAACTATAAGCGGGGGCCATGGCCCCACTAAACTTTTAATTTTTATTAAAAAAAATATATAGTAGAGTGTTTTAATTTTTTACAAAGCCTCCCACAACAAGAAAGGCCAGGTAGACACCATTTAATTATGTGTTTTTTTATCATCAAAGCCAGATAGAAGCTGAACATGGCCAAACTCCAAATAGCTCTAAAAAGTGTAGCTGGAAGCATAAACCTTTATAGAGAAAACAACTTAATCAACTTACTTACACATTCATAAGGCTTTATCATTCAATTGATACAAAACCATTGGAAAGAAGTATCTACACATGCCAGCAAATTTCAAGGGAAAATATGTCTAGATTTATAGTCTAGATTAGATATGGTTATCTATTAGCTTAGACTTTGATAATAATTAAAAGTGAGAAAGATCTGCATACAAATTTTGATTCACATAGGATTTATTCTTTTATTGACCCGACTAAAATGAGCAGTTGATGGACTATGAATCTCTTTGTTTATTTGCTACAAGCCAATTTGTTATGTTAACCTTTTATACTCCATCATCATAGGGGACATTGAGAGAATTGCGGTAGCGAGAAAACTCCTATTTGGGTGTTTTTCCTTTTCTTTTCTTTTTTACTTGAGAATTTGCATATTGTTCCTTTGCGACATCTTCCAAGGCCCAATAGACCTAAAGGCGATATCAATGGCTAATGATCATTATACAAGAATATGGAAATCATTTTTCCCTCTTGCTTGTTGGAGTTTGCTAATACTCTCTTCTATGATCACCTATGAACATGGAGCTCCTCAAAGAGGCATATGCTTTCAAACTTCGGGAATCTTACTTATACTAGGTGATATTTGTATAGGGCAGTGTGGCTGACTATGGTCCTCTCCATGTTCACATTCTCATTATATTTGTCCAAGTTAGGACCTCTCCTAGTGCTTAGAACTCATAGAGGAAAGTAGTATCTTTGTGTTTATTGTCAAAATTCTTATAAACTAAAATATTTTGAATAGGGCTTCTTGCCCTATTTTTACTTTAGAAAAATATCTTCTATTAGCAAAAATAAGCTGTCATATGATTATTTTATGTCAAAAATTATCTTTGGTTAAAAATATTTTACAATTGAGAAAAAAGATGTAAATCTTTATAAATTGAAAAATAATTTAAAAAATATATAATAATCTCATAACATTTATCTTCCTTACTCCATATCAAAACCTAGCAAGGTCTCATGTATACTTTCTAATCTGAACTAAAATGATAATTCTAATAATCTTTGTACCTAGCTATGTCTAATCCGTACTCCTCTTCAATGTCGAGGGTTTTGATTTAGGACTTACATTTGGTGTAGGATGAAATCTTTTCTGAGAACAAGTTAAATGTTAGAATTATAATATACATACGTTATTAATATCTATACTTCTTAAAAACGGCTTTATCAAATATTTTTAACAGTTAAGAGGACTAATTTTATTACTCTCATAACAAGTCCTTTAGCGGCTTAGCGCTATTCTTGACAAAACTTAGGGCGTTGGAGAGAAAGTAGTGGAAAAAGAGCTGCGGTGAAACATACTATTAAGGTAAGATTTGCTAGTAACAAACATAACTTACCTAGAACCATTTTTCACCCAACTTCTTTAACCATGTAGTTTTGCAATAATTTTGGCTCGATAAAACATACCTTAATTTTTTATCGAATTTTCGGATGATTAAACCAATGCGTCTAAAACGGAGGTGTCTGTTTTAAATTTTTCAAGAGCAAATTTGCGGTGATCGCATCTGGAGACCAAACAAAGCTCATAATTTTGTAGTGAGTGAGATGAGGTTCGATATTAAAAGAAATATGATAAAAAAGAGTTTGCAACTTAGGTCGATTGAAGAAATGGACATCAGAAACATATATAGCCAAACAGCACAAAATGATAGCAAAACTAGAAAACAAATAATAAAACAAGAGATGCAAAACTTCGAATTTGGGTGATCACGGAGGCTAACTTCAACCCATAAAGGAGGCAAAGGAAAATATTCCCTTGAGCACTTTCAACACCAAACTAAATGGTGTACCTGGGCGTCCAAATTCGTTCCACATTACTAAAATTACAAAATAAAAAGAAAGTGAGAGAGAAAACAAGATTTCTCTGTTCACATTTAGCAGGGTAAAATAAAAGAAAAATAGAGAAAAAAAAGATTTTATTGTTTGGTGTGAATGAAAACAAAACAAAATGGAATGGGGAAAAGCGAAAGCTGGAATGGGGAGCGAGAAACTAGAATGGGAGTCGATGGTGAGGCTAGGAATGTCACAGTGATATGTGCTTTCACGTTAGCTGTTTATAGAGATGGGAAGTTGATGAACTAGGTGAAGATGGAGGGGACTTGGAGAGAGAGGAGGAGCCCTTGTGGTTTTAGGGGTGGGGAGGTGAAGAAGGATGTTTATAAAGATGAGAAGTTATTTAGCTTGGTGAAGATGGAGGGGACTTGGAGAGAGAGGGATCAAGAACTGATAGGTTTACCTCTCTGTTTAGTGGGGATATTTTAATTTTGCTGGCTATTTGAAGTTGTGGGGAGTTGATGAACTTGAAGGAAAATGTTATGGTCATAACCACTAACCAGTGATTAAAGAGAAAAACAAAGTGCTGACATGGATAAACGCTTGCTTATCAGCGAGAACAGACACGAGCCTCCACACCCGACTCACCGGCCGGCCTGCACCCACCGACCCCGCCATGGTCCAGTAAACGACCATCACCATGGCCGCTGAAGGCGTGCAAGTCGCCCATCAAGAACTCCTCCCGCCGACGACATGAAGGCGCGGATGGCCGTCCGCCTGCCGATTAATCGCTGGAGCCGTTACGCCGCCGTCCCATCTGGATGTATCACCACATTCCAACCGCTAGTCCGCTTCGGACGACGTGAAAGCGGGCTAGTCGTCCTCCCACCGTCACCCACTACAGCCTGGCCCTACCGCTTGTCGGCCTTTCCCAACGAGCGCGCAATTTAGATTCTTTCACCATCCGCCCTCGTGGACGACGCCAGAAACGACTCACCGTCGTCCCTTCCATTTGACTACCTCAAAGAACGTCCCAAGAGGCCGAGCGAGTCGGCCACCCGGCCTCAGCTCCCACCTACATCATCCTACGTGGCTTCCTCCACTCAAACGACGGTTATACGGTACTCGAGCCCCATCAAGATCGATTAAATGCGGCCGACAAACTCTTTAACTCCCCATCTCTCATTTATTTGGCACCTCACCCATGCAGCCTACAGCGTCGTGCCAATCCCATCCCATTAATGACGAATAGACCACACTAACCCTCAAATTTGACACTCAGAACGCCACCACCGTGAGCGATCGAGAGAGATGTTCACCAATTGCTGCTCAATGCTGGAAGAAAGGGTTGACTAAAGAATGGTTTTTCACCAACTAAAGACGCAGAATACCCCCAGAACCCTAGTATAGCAGCAAGCAACAACCAAGTAAGCAATCTTCTAAGTGAATTCTCGCTCCACCGACATTCATACACATTAACTTGACCGGCTGAGGAACCATCGGAGATCCTTAACTCTCTTCGGCGGGTCCTTTTTCATAGCGAACCCTTTGGGTTTGCCGGGTCATTGGCTTTAGGAGAGCGGACTCTCTCTTAAAGCTAAACTCATCCGAGGTTAGTGATCGTGGATTATATACATCATCAGCCTACCATGGGGCCTTTCTTCTTCTTGCGCTTATGTCCAGCCGGGCGATGATCTTTTCCCGATCGAGAACCTACAAGCGGGCTATGTCACTCAAGCCCAACTCGTGAATCCACCGAAGATCACCCAAGCCATGCAGCCACCATGCAAACCCAACTCGAGCTTTGCGATGACCTTTCACTGCTCCTCGCTTCACAAATAACAACAGCGCCATCTAAAATAAAGTATGACCACCTTTTCCAACAACTCCACCAGCTGAGGGCGACGCCGTCATTATGAGGCAAGTTCCGGCTCCCGGAAACTCCTCATATGGACAGCCACGAAGAGACCGCTGAGAGCGTCTGCCTCACCCCGCAGACAGCCCGACCGGCGCCGACCTTAGCCCCTTGCCTTCCGACCTCACCGATGAGAGCCCTCCCAGCCTAGGCGCGCTAGGCACCCATGTGCACGGCCCCAAGACCTCGTGCAGTCAACAACACCATTCCAACCGCCCCACCAACAAGACAGCGACTACAATCAAGTGTACCGGCCACGCCCATCGGAGGGAACACCCCTTCATCGACTCCATCATGAGAGCACCGCCAGAAGTTCAAGATGCCGACGATGGATAAGTACGAGGGTGATAGAGACCGCCAGCATGTACAAGACTACCACAACACACATGATCATGATGCAAGCCGTGCGTTTAACCATCTGCCGCCCCTCGCCACTTTGACAGTGGAGCCAAGCTTTGTGGAATTCATCGAGAAGAAGTCCATCGGTAGCTTCAAGAGCTAAGCCGCCAGCTCATCCACCACTTCGCTAACGCCAGTTTCCAAATTGCCTCCAAGGTGCTCATTCAAACCAAGTAAGAGGCCGCGAAAGCCTCGAACCTACATCAAGAGATTCCAGCGAAGAGATTGGAAGTCAAGACCAAGGAGCAAAGTCGCTATGGCGGCTCTGTGGCGGGGCCGCAACCCCAGACCTGTCCAAAGCTCCTCAACAAGAAGCCCATCGAGTTACGAGCACGATGTCCAAAGCCCATGCATACATGAACATGGAAGAAGTACATACAAGATCGCCATCGGGGCCGCAGTCCAAGACGGCCACGACTATCGGCCGTCTCCCCCGCCACAGACGGTGACCTCCTCATCCTCCTCGCCAGACCACCCATGGCTCCGGTAGCCCTCCCACTAGGTCGGCTCCTGCACTGCCAAGAGAAGAGCCTGACACATCCCAAGGAATCCTCCTCCCAAGAACAACCGAATGGCGGGTTCGACAGAGGGAGGATAGAAGAGGATGCTCCCCTCCTGTTCACAGCCCTCAACACCTTCCTTCGCCTTGGACAGGCTCAGAGAGGCTCCTCCACAAGCCTCCCATGAGCGAGAGCACCCAGCAAGAGAGACTCTCACGGCGACTCCTCACGGGACATTACTCAGACCACGCCACGACACAGAGAGTGCCGTCCCCATGACATCGAGGACCTCATTCGGAGAGGCTTTTTGAAGAACTTGATCCATCGAGAGCAAGAAGTCAGAGGGACGACCACCGACCTCGCCGATCCCCACCTCAACGAATTTGTTAATGAGGAGCCCCACAAGGAAGTCTGGGAGTAATCAACACCATCACGAGGTCCGACCTAGAGGGGAGTCCAACAACGCCGAAGAGGTATGCCAAGCATGCTTTACGGGTGAACAAATGCGACAAGAAGCGGAAGGTCGATGTATCCATCTCTTTCAAGCTAGACCGACTTGATGGTGCCGAGACTTCATGACGACTTATTGTCATATCACCGATATCTACGGCTTCAAGGTGAAGAGGATCATGATAGACACCGAGCTCTTTCGACATATTGTTTTTGGACGCTGCTCAACCGCATGGTATTGACAAGTCCAAACTCCACCGCCTTTGGCCACCTGGATTTCTCACGGACATTCCTCCAGGGACAGATCACCCTTCCCCGATCAGTTGGGCAGCCTCGTGCCAATTGACCGTGGACGCCCAGCCAGATGGACATCAAGCTCCAAGACATAATGTCATTCGGGGTCAACGTCTCTCCACAGCCAAGGGCCATCCCATCCACCTACCATCGATGATCAAATTCCCACATCGGGAGGGGTGGGGTAGTCCCGAGCGCACTGAAGGAAGCCCGAAGCTGCTACGCTCTTTCCACCAAGGGAAAGGGAGTCGACCACCCCGCCCATCGAAGACGGCTCAGCCTTGAAGAGAAGGAACGCCGAGAGGACAACTCCGCTTGAGGACCTCCATGAGATTCCCATCGACCACAAGGGCGGTAGAGGACACTGTGATCGGATCCACTCGTAACCACCACAGGTGCTAATTGCTTTTCTTTTATCTAATCTTGATGTGTTTGCTTTGAGTCCGAAGACATGCCGCATTTCCCCCGATGTCATTTGCCACGAAGCTTCGTCGACCGACACGCCAAGCCGGTTCGGCGAAGAAGAGACACTTCATTCGAAAGCGCCAAAAGCGGCAGCTGAAGAGGTCGAAGCTGCCTCGAGAGCCGACTTCATTCGAGGTCCATCCTCAATGGTTGTCCAACGTCCGTCCTAGTGAAGAAATCTAGCGGCAATGGAGGACGCGGGCCGACTTCACCGACCTCAACAAAGCATGCCCCGCGACAGCTACCCCTTCCTCAAAGATCGATCTTCGACGAGAGTGCAGACATCGCTGTCGAAGCTTCTTAGACGCTTCGTGCTACAACCAGATCCGCATGGCGGAGCATGATCAAGAGAAAACGCCCTTGTCACCGACCGCACCTTCGCTACAAAGTAATGCTTTGGTCTCAAGCCGAGCTACCTATCGGAGGTCTGGTCAACAAGATTTTCAAGCCCCCACCGCCGCAATGTGGAAGCCTATGTGGACGACATCTTCAGTGAAGTCAAGACTGCACGCCCACATCGCCGACTTGAAGAAACCTTCGCCACCGGCGCCACCGCGATGAAGCTCAACCCACCAAATGTGCTTTTGAGTACAATCGGGAAATTTTGGGATTTATGATCACCCGAGGGGAATCGAATCAACCCTGAGAAGATAGAAGCTATTGAGCGACTCTCCAGCCTCGCGACCATGAAGGATATCCGAGGCTCCAACGGAAGATAGCTTTAGGGCTTCCTCTCCAAGTCGGCCGAGAAGCCTTCCTTCTTCAAGATACTCGAGGGGCCAAAGATCCCAAGAAGAAGCCGAGGGACCGAGGAGTGCCGCGACCGCTTCAGAGAGCTCAAGGTCTATCTGAGCACCAAGCCGCCTGAAGCCAACCCACCGGAAGGGGAAACCCTATACTCAGATTTGGCCGCCTCACCAAGCCGCGGAGCTCGGCCACCGAGGAAGACCACATCCAGAACCGTCTATTATGTCACGGATCTCTAAGAGCGGGAGCTCAACTACCCCTGGTCGAGAAAGCATCCTTCGCTCATCACCATCGCCTGAGACTTCGGCCCTACTTTCAAGCACACCCTGTCGCACGGGACAGCCTCCCGCTGAAGAAATCCTAGGGAGCCCCACCACATCCGGTAGAATGGTCAAGTGGGTCGATCGAATCGCTGAATATGATGTGCGCTCGGAGCCCAGACCACCATAAAGGCAATAGCTGGCCGACTTCTCATAGAATCCACCACGATGGCGAACCGGATGATCTCACCGGCTTGCTCAACCCGCCTTCCCAAAGGGCCGGGCAAGGCCGCACCTCTCCCCATGTCCCGGCCGGGACGGCTTCCTGTCGCCTCTTGGTGGGAATTGAGAGTGGATGGGTCCTCAAATGAAGTGGAGCTGGCCGGGCGCCAGATATGCTCGGCGAACAATCACAGAGCAGCCCATCGCCTTCAGTTCACCTCGAACGGTCGAATAACGGCTCATCGCCGGCTCGGGTCGCCCGCGCCAGGCCGAGCTCGATGGTGATGGCCGACTTCAACCGGTCGTTTCATCAAGTTAACGGCAAATATGCCGCCGGATAAGAGGATGGCTCAATTAAGATTGTCAAGGACTCCTGTCTCGCCAACTTCAAAATTGTCCAAGTCCTCATACCACCAGCGGACGCTTTGTCGGCTCGCATCAACCAACTCCTTGAGTAGCTCCGACCCATCCTCACACACTCCCACATCCCAAGATCGCAGACCCGCCTCCCACGCCATGCAAATGATGCCCCCATGAATCCTCGGCGGATAGATCCTATCATCCTGCTTCTTGTGGCCGGCTTTACCTACCGACCCGGCCAAGCGAAGAGTTTGCAGAGAGCCTCCCCGCTACCTCATGATTGACGGCCAGCTCCTACCGGACGCCCTATCTAGTCGGGCCGGTGGGGCCCTATCTCGTGTGCCTCCGACCGAACCGAGGCGGTGACATGTTTTGAAGGAAATCCATGAAGGCACCCAGAACCATCCCGGGCGAACCCTCGCATTTAAGATCATACTGGATACTATTGGCCAATTATTAGTGGCCGACTCTGGGCAGCCTCGCCTAAATGGAAGTGTCAACTCTTTGCGAGATTCCCAGAGCCAGCCACAGAGCTAACTTCATCTTCTTCCTTCCGCCCAATGGGGCTGGACATACTGGGCCGCCCCTTGCCTTCGGCAAGTTTCCTCGAGAAGTCGCCATCGACTACTTCACCAAATGGATCGAAGCCAGCCTTTGGCTAAGATCGGAGAGCAACATCACCGCTTTGCTTGGAAGTCGATCGTATGTCGGTTTGGGCCCCGGCCATTTATCACCGCAAACCACCTGGCCCAAGCAGGCGGCGATTCCAAGATTTTGTGAAGAATGGGGATCAAGCTCAAGTTTTCAGAGCCCACCCCAAGTGCAACGGGCTGGCCGCTAATAAATGTATCCTCCAAGCTCGAGGAAGAAGGTCGCACTGCTTCTAATTGGGTCAAGAACTACTAGCATCCTGTGGGCATACAGACACTCCACAAGAATTCAACCGGGAAACCCCGCTCATGCTAACCCACGAGCAGAGGCAGAACTCAGCTGGAGGTCGGCATGCCCACCATCCGACTCCAACATTTCGACGAGGAGGTGAATTCCGGTGAGCTTCGAGGACAACTGACATGGTGGATGAGATCCGGGCGACCGCTTCACGCAGTAAAGTCATCAATCGCAACGGATCGCCCGATACTACAACAAAGAAAGTCCCGGCGAGAAGGTTCCGAAGTCGGCGACCTAGTGCCGAGGAAGGCGGCTCGACAAGCGACACCAAAGCGGCAAGTGGCGCCAATCGGGAGGGGCCCTACACCGCCCTTGAAGAATCACTCTAACATACCGACTGTAAGCCCGTAGAGTCCTACAACATCCCCCGAACATAGAGCACCTCAGAAGTTTTTCAATAAATTTGCATTGTAAATCTTGCTCAAGAACTTTCTATACAAGTAGAATTTTGCTTCCGACAATTATTCGCCTTAAATTATACAAGGAGCGCCTTGGCGATCAACTCGCCACAACAGATCAAATCGACCTTCTCAAAAACGGTTGTAACAACCCAATTTTACTTGCCGAAGTCGGGTAGCTTTGTTGGAGCCGAAGCTTAGGGATCCTTCCCACTGGCCGAAGCCAAGGTACGCCCTTTTCACCTAACACGAAGTCGACATCCCACTCTCTTAGCTCGAGTTGAGGTAACTTCCCATCGGGTGTAGTTCAGCGACCCTTCCTCGCTAGGTCGAAGTCAAGGAACCCTTCTCGCCACTGCCGAGTCAAGGAACCTTCTCACCTAGTTGAGACAGCGCACCCAACTTACTTAGTCAAGCTTAACCTACCACTCTCACTAAGTCGAAGTTGAGGTATTCCCCTCGCTTAGGACGAAGTCAAGGAACCATTCTCACCTAGTCGCGACAGTGATCCAACTCGCCCATTTAAGTAACCACACCCTACTCGCCAAGTCAAGACGGGTTGCCCAACCACATTAAGTCGAAATAAGGAGCATATCCGCCGCCAAGTCATCGCCCATGTGAGCCGACTCCATAAGACCTAGGCGCCACGTAGTCTCAGGCACGACCGGCGCGAGGCCGCCCCTCGCGGAGTCGCCGCCCCACGCCAGCCTCGCCGCTTGCTCTTTGCCTCAAAATGTAGATCGGCCCGAAATAAGACCTAGCGCCACGTAAGTCCTAGGCACCCGACCTACGCGGCCGCCCCTCGCGGAGTCGCCGCCCCACGCGAGCCGGCTCAGCTTGCTCTTTGCCTCAAAATGTAGATCGCCCCGCCGAATAAGACCTAGGCGCCACGTAAGTCCTAGGCACTGACCTACGGCCGCCCCTCGCGGAGTCGCCGCCCCACGCGAGCCGGCTCAGCTTGCTCTTTGCCTCAAAATAGATCGGCTCCTCGCCAAATAAGACCTAGGCGCCACGTAAGTCCTAGGCACTGACCTACGCGGCTGGTCTCGCGGGAGTCGCCGCTTCCCACGCTGAAGCCGGGCCAGCTTGCTCTTTGCCTCAAAATAGAGATCGCCCCCGCCAAATAAGACCTAGCGCCACGTAAGTCCTAGGCACCCGACCTACGCGGTCGGCCTCGGCGAGTCGCCGCTCCCACGCCAAATGGCCGTGCTTGCTCTTTGCCTCAAAACGTAGATCAGTCCTAAACAAGACCTAGGTGCCACGTGAAGTCCTGTGCACCCGACCACGCTGCCTCGCGAGCTCCCGCCACTATAAGAGCCGACCGTGGCTAGCTGCGACCTCGACCGAAATTGAGCTTGACAAAGGAACCGAGATGAAGATGTGCCTTATACACCCCACTAGCGAAGTCGATGGCGGTCCGAACGACCACGGGCGACAAGGACAATAATTGGGAGTAAGCCCCATTGTACCTAATCCGCCGGCCTCTACTTGTGTTTATTAGCCCCACAAATCCACTGCCTTCGATCTACTTATCATGTTTATTGTAACCCCACAAAATGACCTCGCTCGATCTACTTATCATGTTTATTGTGTTCCACAAAATGACCCGCCTTCGATCTACTTATCATGTTTATTGTAAGCCCCATAAAATTTAATTGTCTTCGATCTACTTATCATGTTTATTGTAAGCCCCATTGTAATGCAATCCGCTCTCTGGCCTAAAAAAGAAGGAGAAATGAAGAATGAATCGAATGAACAACCACCATTCCCGGTGCAACTTTTCATTGATATTCCAAGCAAAGTTTACAATGGTCTCAAGACGTCCAAATACAAAACAAAAAAAACTAAAATTACAAGCCTAAATGGGCATCCCAATAGTCACCGCCGCCTTCAAGCACTTCGACTTTCCGTCGCTTCACCTCCACCTTGCCTGCCGAGTGAAGTACTACTAAAGGATTTTATCGCCTAAGCCGAAAGTGAAGTACTACCAAAGGATTTTATCTGCCTAAGCCGAAAGTGAAGTACTGCTAAAGGATGTCATCTGCCTAAGCCGAATGAAGCACTGCCAAAGGATTTTAAACGTTGACCCCATGGCTCCATGTCAGCACCATAACCCGGAACCCCTTTTTCATCGATGATCGGAGCTCCCGGCCAAGATACTCAAAATCCTCAAAGATGGTGGATTCTGGGAAAGAATCCACCCCCACGCCCAATCATCTCTCAACAAAATTCTACCTGCTCCCAATTTGAGGCCTAGAAAAGGACGAGTAAAGACGATAAATCGCTAACCTAACGAGAACACGATGAGTAAAGGTCTCTCCCCTATTTATAATAGAACCCATAAATGCTAAGCCCCCGATCATTTCGGAAGAAATTAAGAAGGTGGAACTCGAGGAGTCACCTCAAACCTGAATCGCCGCTCGAAAATCACCAAACATCCGCTTTTAAATGAAACCCACGCCCATCCCAAAACCTAAAATCCAATGATTAAAGGACGGCCCGCTGATGACATCTCAAGGCCCACTCGAAACGAATGGGCCAACCGCTGCCATGACCATACCACCCAGCCTGGTCGACCGACTCACCTACGGGACCACGAATCAAGCGCCAAATTACCAATCGCCGACCGAAGCGATGGTCCGCATTCTACTCCATTTGTCATGTCGTACAAAACATAGATGACGCTCAACCACCAAAGTCGCTATTATCACAAAGCTTAAGAAAGGGCATCGCAAAAGAAAGAGGAGAACTCACAGAGAAACGCCAACTAAATTTTCATTCACCAATAAAATGTATTACAAATACAAGACTTTCCAACTAACAACAAAGCAAAATGAACAAAGTGCCGTGAGCGCCTAGTCTCCCTCCCCTCGCCGCCTCCTCCTCTCCATCTTCATCCTCGCCCTCCTCCTCGCCCTCATCCTCATCGGTCGCCCTCGGCGCTTGTTGCACTCCCCGCTTCCGTGCCTTGAGAACGCTGCAGAGAACCCTCCACCTCGAGGAGCATGCAGCCTCAACGCCGAGAGCCTCCGGAAGGAGTCTTTGGCAGTCATAGCCCGCTTTGATAGCTGTGGACAGCTCCACTTTTCCCATAGGTCCTCGCTTATACTCTTCAATGACTCCTTCTGTTTCTCCTCCGGACTTGCAGATTAAGCTGGTCTCGATTGATGACGCCGTCTGATACTTGATTGATGAGCCGCTGACTCATCGGCGTTCGCGTTCCGTTTCGGTTCGGCTTCAAATTTCGCTTCTCCAATTTCACTTTGAGCCTCCACTTTCATCTTCTTCGAGTTTTCTTAACTGTTCCTTAATCGGCGATTTCATCAACAACGGACACCGCTTGCTGTCGGTTTGAGATCACGATCGATTGCTTGTTTCTCTTCCCAATCTGCACGATGAGGCTGATTTCGATTTCATTGGCTGGGCTATTTTCCGTTTTCTTTTCCTTTCGGCCTTCTTTCAGCAAGTTTCTCCTCCGCCTTACCCATCACCTTCATGGCGCTTAGATAGCCGATCGAAAATCTTTCCCTACCAAGGCCCCGGTGTGGTAACTCAAGAGGGCTAGCCTGAGGCCTGGCCGAGGGTGTCTCCCCCAGAGATCCTTGTGGGGAGAGTGAATCGCCCGAGGCGAACTGCCCCACCCGAGAAGCACCGTGCCCTCTCGAGGATGGAATGGTCGGGATGAATTGCCGCTGGGGAAGGCTCCCCTTGCCGAGTACCCTCCCACAGACGCCGATAAGCCGGGATCGCAGCTCCTTCCACCTCGAACACCCACTCGGCTATCTCGATGATCTAAAGGCTCTATGCCCGTGATCCTTGAGTAGGCTCATGAGATCCGACCGAGTCGCCGATTCTTCCGCGTACCTTCCCCGACCTCTCCGAGTGGGTTCCTCTGAGGGCGCTCTCCATCACTTGGTCGCAGGAGCCTCCTCGGTGCACGGTGACCCCCGCACTACTAGCCGGGACTTCGCCGACCGGGACGCGATCCCCTCCGATGCACCGCCAGGCAAGAGGATTCCAGGAGGCACTCCCCCAATGGTCTGGAAGCCCCGAACGCCTCTACCGCTTTGGGGACCACCCTCTCAACCGTCTCTCCCGAGGTCGACCCCATCGATTTCTTTGTCTTCTTCTTCTTTGGCGGTCGGCCGGGCCGGACGAGCCCTCTTCACCGCAACATCGGACGCTTAGCTCGTGGAACTTCCTTCCTCCACTTGTCGCGCCGAAATGGCTGCCCTCGATTCTTTTCGAGCCGCAGTTCGCTGATCTTCGCTGGCCGACCCCGCTGTGAACCTCAACCTACGGAGGGACCACCTCTCGCACTTTCTCCTCGCTCGGCTGGCCGGTGAACGACAACCGCCAATTTCGGGCCGGTTGCTGGACCGCCTCCGCGACTCAATAATGGCGGAATTTGTCGAGATCGGCCTCCACGAGGCAGTTCTTCAGCCGCCCTATTAATCTCCCGCCATGAGCGACAGCTACAAGGGCGTTGGCCAATAAAACCCAAACGAACTTATTCTTCCAATCCTTGTTCAACCGATATCGATTTAACCGCCGCCCACATACCGAAAAAAGAATGGCGTCCTTCTTTGTCGCCCTCACCGTGACGAGATTGCCGAAGAGTTGAAGAGTCGGCACCACCTTCACACGGTGACAGATCACCAGAAACGCCATTATCGTAGCGATGGCGTTAGGGGCAAACTGCATCGGAGACACCCCAAGCCGTTCGCATAGCCTCCTCACGAACGCCGGCAGGGGAAAGCGCAATCCATTGTCTAGATGCGCCATGTACAACGGTAACTGGTCCGCGCTATGATCGACAATAGCGCTATTCTTCTCTGGGAGAGAAACCTTAAACTCCCCAGGAAGATCATACCTTTCGTGGAGCCCCTCCAGATCCTCTTCTCTCGCCTTCGATTGCCAAGATTTGAGCTTGGCGATCCTATCAACGGGAGCGGAAGTAGAAGCAGCCATGGCAGAAAATTTGTTTAAAAAGGAAGAAGAAGATAGGTCTTTAGAAAGTGCAAAAAGAAATCTCCAAATGGAGGAAGGGCATATATAGACACTCAGAGCGCCCACGTGTCCACTCCTGGGGGGCGCTTCGAACCCAACGGTCGAGATTGATGCTCAAACACGAACCGCCACCTGAAAATTGAAAAGCCCGCCTTTATGGCCCACGTCTTTTCGCTCGAAATTCGAAGCGCCTCTGACGGTTAAAGTACCGCTGGCGTCAAGTCTTATCCCCTACAGTAGCGCCCCCTGTTGCGCCTAAAAAACTAAACCCGTCTTTTGTCCGGGCCGGACTGACTCTGCCCGGCCGGCCCAACGAACCAACGGACCAAGAACAGGTGACCCCAAAGACCGACTTAACTAACAAGAGGCCGGCCTGGGGCGACCACCCAACAGAAGACCATACCGGCCATTCAAGACTCCAGCGCGACCAAATCATGTTAAGCCAACCAATCCACCAAATCGCCTCAGCCATAGAAAGCAGCACAAAACACGACCACAAAAAAAAAAAAACTCTTATTGCATTCATTTATTTGACAAGCGCAAAATACACACCGCCGATTACATTACGAACGACTGCTTAAAACCTAAACTACCGACCCGGGTCAACATCGCTCGAAGAGCCACCACTCGATGACCCGTCCTCCCCTCCCTCCTCAGCGTCGTTGTCACCTAGGTCGTATCCTGCACCCGCCGCCTCAAATCTCGAGAGGAGATCTATCTGGCCGGCTATACCCGGAGGATATCGAAGCCGACCTGGGACACGCTGATACTCGGACGGTAGCTGCTTAACCATGAAGTCGCAACCCGCCTTGCAGGCCAGAGCGACCTCAACCTTCCCCATCGTGCTTTGTCGGTATTCTTCGATGATGGCCGGTCGGTTTTGTTCTATCAAGGACGACCGATAATCGAGCGACTCCAGATACTTTGCCTTTTCCTCCGCCCCGCTTAAGGATTCCTTAAGTTGAGCGCACTCCGCTTAGTTCACGGACGGACGACTCTCCGCCAACCGAGACTTAAGGCCGTGCGACTCCGCTTCCATAACCTCGCGCTGCCGCCAAGTCGCTTCTATAAACGCCGGACACCTGTATGCCCCCATCGGCCCTGAAGGCGCCGAAGACTATATCGCCAACATTCTCCCTCGACGCTTTGAGTTCCTCGATAACTTGGTCCTTGACCTCCATCTCACGCCAGCCATCAAGCTCACCGTTAATTGAAAGCTCCTTGATAGCTCGGCCAAGGTCTCTCGCAGGACGGCCTGTAGCCGATGCTTTCTCGGCCTTTCATGCGCTTGATGGCTCCCCGACGCTGTCATCAATTCGCCCCACTAAACAACCCTCGGTCAAATAACTCCGCAGATGATGCGTGCCGACATCGGAATCGCCGCCAAAATCTTCTCCGGACCAGGTGAACCGCCTCGCCGCTTTGTATCGTAGCTCGACCGTAACACCGATGAGCGAGCATCCATGTACCATGCCGCCTATGCCGATGTTTCAGATCCGGCTCCCCATCATAACGGCCGATAAAAGAGCTCATCATCGCTTCGCCATGAGTTCCGGCCTCACCAACCGCTGATAGAGGGCCACCCGCTGAGCAAAACTCACCTGCCACCGGCCTCGTTTGCAGCCGCCCCTGCGGGTCGATCACGGCCCCGGATTCCCCTATCGCCGCCCTACATGGGATACCGCCCACGAGCCTCCCATAACTTCGAGGCCACACCCATACCTCGGGGCCGACCTCCTCCTCCTCTCGCTGGTCGATGATCGTCGTCCTCCTCCGACTTAGCGGCCCTTCCCTATCGGATGCTCCACACTCTCCCGCCTGCCTAGCACCTCGACCATGGCTGGTTTTGCTTCGTCCTCCGAACCGCCCGCACCTGCGGCGACGCTTCGATATATCGACCGCGATCCCGCAACGGTCGCCCCACGCCGGACCTCTCACCTCCTTCCGGCCGAAGATTTCTCCATGGCGACGCCCTCCTTGCTTGGTCGGCCGAGAGCCAATCCTCCGGGTTCCTTCAGAGCTCCTCATCCGAGTGGGTTCAGCGTTTCTCCCCGACCGTCTCCCGAAGTCACGTTATGAGCCCTCGCCATCGAGGGGCCAGAGGAGTGGACGAAATCCCATGAAGCCGCAAGACCGACTCGCCGAGCAAAGCGCCCATCGACGCTGCCCCGCGTAGTTAACGATTCGCTTCCAACTCACGCCGGCTGCTCGCCAACAAGGGTGTAGGCTCTAAGGTTTCTCCTAATCTCTCGCCAGACGCACACCCTAAGTTCGAAGCCGGCCCCTGACCTGATTTAACCTCGTTTTTCCACCCTTTGATCGACTTGGGCGCATCAAGGATAACCTTGAATTCTCCCGACATCCGAGGTAATAGTGAAGCGCTCTTCGATCGGCGGACGCCGACCAAGTGGCTCAAAGACGCCATCGCCTACCGGGATCGAGCCAACGGCAGATGACGCGGTGAAGCCGACCAATATGGCTATCGAGTTTGGCGTCATTTGCATTGGAGACACGCCTAACTCATCAAACACTTTTCGAAGAAAAGGGTGCAGTGGCAGCCGGAGGCCGCATTCCAAGTGTTTGAGATACAGGGGAGCCCTCTGCTCGCCGTGGCTGTATACCGGAGATGATTTCGCCGGAGCCTCCAACTTGTAAGCCTCCGGTATGTCGAATTCCGAGCGCAAAGACCTCATTTGCGTCTGGGTAACCTTCGAGCGGAACTCATCGAGTTGCTTATGACGATCGGAATCCATGCCAGATCTGCACCAGTCGCCGGAGAATCGCCTGAATTTGTGGATGAAGAGGGAAGCGAATGCCTCCTTCTCACGCGTTTTTCCACATTTATATGATGGGACCCACTGACGCCACACCTTTTGGCGATCAACGGAGAAGATTGAAGCCCCACTCCCGAGGCGCCGCTTCGGGAAATGAAAAGCAACCCTACCTATTCCCCGAGGGCCCCCACTTTCACTCCGTATAAAACGCCACCGGCCGTGGAACCGCCACGACATCGCCCACGCCCCATCGATGAAACGCTCGAGCCCCTCGAAACCTCCGTCCAAGGTCGCGATATTCATTTCACTTGGACTCGCTTCCAACCGACTCCAAGCGAAGGGCCAACTGTTATGGTCATAACCACTAACCGGTGATTAAAGAGAAAACAAAGTGCCGACATGGATAAACGCTTGCTTATCACCGAGACGAACCAGCCTCCGCGACGACTCACCGGCCGCCTCGCACCCACCGACACCCCGCCATGGTCCAAGAACTACCATCACTATGCGCCAGCGAGAGGGGTGCAAGGTCAACCCATCGCAACTCCCTCCCGCGACGACACGAAAGCGGGATGGCCGCCCCTCCGCCGATTAATCGCTGGAGCCGTTTCACGCCGCCCCATCGGACGGGCGTAGAGATCACCGGACGCCACATTCCAACCGCTAGTCCGCCGGACGACGCTGAAGTTAGTCGCCCTCCCAGCCCACACCCACTACGTACTCGCCCTACCGCTTGTCTACTTTCCCAACGATGCGGCATTTAGACCTCTTTCACCATCCGGTCTCGTGGGACGACGCGAACGACCAGTGCCCTTCCATTTGACTACCTCAAAGAACGCCCCAAGAGGCCGAGCGAAGTCGGCCACCGGCTCAGCCTCCCACCTACATCATCCTCGTGGCTTCCTCCACTCAAACGACGGTTATATTCGTGACGAGTTCCCATCGATCGTGATTAAATGCGCCGATATTTAACTCCCCATCTCTCACAAGATTTAAGGCACCTCGACCCATGCACTTACAGACGCCAATCCCATCCCATTAATGACGAATAGACACACTAACCCTCAAATTTGACACTGTGCGCGCCGATACGAAGTAGCGGTGAGAGATGTTCAGTTAATTCGGCTCGCGTGGAAGAAAGGCGGCTGGCAATGGTTTTGGCGGAAAGGCGAGAATACCCCGCAACCCTAGGTATAAGTAGCTTAGCGTGCGGTGAACCAAGTAAGCAATCTTCTCTAAGTGAATTCTGCTCCACAGTTATCGACACATTACTAACTTGACCGTCGGAGGAACCATCGAGATCCTAACTCCGCCTCTTAGCGGGTTCTTATACATTGTAAGCGAACCCCTTTGCGGTGAAATGTTGGGCTTTAGGAGAGAAAGCGGACTCCGCTCTCTTTAAAGCTAAACTCATCCGAGGTTAGTGACTGTGATTATATACATCAACAGAAAATAAGATTTTATTGTTTGGTGTGAATGAAAAACAAAACGAAAATGGAATGGGGAAAAGCGAAATTGGAATGGGGAAATGCGAAACTGGAATAGGAGTCTGATGGTGAGGCTGGGGATATTACTTGTAATATTATTGACACGTTGGATGTTTATAGAGATGGGAAGTTGATGAACTTGGGGAAGATGGAGGGGACTTGGAGAGAGAGAGGAGGAGCCCTTGTTGTTTTAGGGGTGGGGAGGTGAAGAAGGATGTTTATAAAGATGGGAAGTTGTTTAACTTGGGGAAGATGGAGGGGACTTGGAGAGAGAGGGATCAAGAACTGATAGCTTTACCTCTCTGTTTAGGGGGGATATTTTAATTTTGCTGGCTATTTGAAGTTGTGGGGCTTCGTCAGGCTTTTGGGACATTGAAAGGAAAATTAGCTGAAATTACAAAATGTCACTGTCTATGCACTAGTTCTATCTGACTTTGTGGGGTTAAGTTGGTTAATGTGTTGAATTGTTTCTCGGGTAAAGTTGGGCCATCTTCAAATTTAGCTTTCTTCGTTCAAATTGAGCTATGTGTCCTCGAATATGATACTAAAAATAGTTCAGTTGCACTATTTTGTCTGTCAGATAAGTAGTTATTGATATAACATGTTTAGCCGGACAACTTGAAAGTTCAATTGTATGCTATTGGAAAAATAAATTTTGGAAAAATGTACAATTCATCTGACTATTTGCAGCTATTACTAATTTTAAAATTTACAAAACTATGTGTTAGTTATGTTCACGATGCATCAAATGACATATTGATTGGATATGTAGAGCAACATGGATTCGTTTAGTTGAGTGATCAAATGACATATTGATTGGATATGTAGAGCATCAAATTATATGAAGTATGTTATATAGTGGCAGCGGTGATCTCGGCGGAGATATGCCACGGTGATCCCAGGTGAGAGAGAACATGGATTTGTTTAGTTGAGTGACGAATGAGCTAGCGATACCATGGATTTGGTTGTTTTGAGATCAGAGAAGGGTATTTTTGGGAAGTTGTAAAATTTTAAAGGGATAATGTATACATAAACACTAAAATATGGGCCTTGGGTTTAAAAATAAGTGGGTGGAGATCTATTGGGTGTATGAGTGATTTTGATAGTAGATGGGTTTAAAAATAAGTCAAACTTTGGGTTAAAAAACCAAAAACCCCATATTAATGTTGTGTTGTTGCATTCTTAAATGTTTTATGTTCCCTTGTGATTTCCCAGTGGAGGAGCCACAACTATGGCGGGGGGCCATGGCCCCCCCCCCCAAACTTTTTAATTTTTTATTGAAAAATATATATAGTAGAGTGTTTTATTCTTATGTTATTGATTTTATCATTAAATGGCCCCCCTCACTTACTCCACCCACTAACTCCACCGAGATTTTGAAATCCTCTCACCCACTAACTCTACTACTCTAGACTAGGCTTTCTTGTCTCTCATAATTGACTACTAGTCAATTCACATTAATTAAATAAAAAATTAAAATAAAAAGTTTTAGAGGAGAAAACAGGGAAACATCTTCTATTCTTCTTCTAGTTCATGGATCTCATCTCACTTCTCAACTAAACCTATTTCTAAGTTCTAACTCTCTCATTTTTTTTCTTTTTCCAATCTAGCCATAAATCTCATTCATCTCTCTTGGCCTAGGTATTCCAACAAAATTCTTGTTGAATCTTTGAAGTCCTTTTCAATTAATGTAAAAATTCACTGCATTTCTTATTTGATATACTTATTAGTTTGTATTTTTTTTAATTAGTGGCATTGTATATAATTTTGTCCACACATTGTGAAACAAAAATAGTAAAATACCCTAATTTATTGTCAAATGCTAGTTTTTAGTGTTCTTGTTTTTTTTTCTTTTTTTAATAATTTTTTTCTTCTTTATATATTTTGCCCGCCCCCCCTGAACTTGGAATCCTAGCTTCGCCACTGTGATTTCCATTTGTGAATTGGTTTTGTCTGCCTTCTAGCTATCTGAGGTGAAAACACTTTTCTGATGAAAGGCTGTACTTGTGCTCACCGGTTACACGGAACTTGTCAAACATGTTCTCGTCAAGTTTACGTGGGCTCCTTGTAAAGCCTGAGCAGTCGAGTGAATTTATGAACGAGAGACTATTATAATATATAAGAAAGAAAAGCGTGGCTTATGAAAATGAAGAAGCCAACTCCCATGATCTGATGTAGCCAGAAATGGTTATTTCTCCTGCTGAGAACAGCTAAGGTCTAGTGTGTTGGAAATACAACGCACGACATAGATCATAGGACTTTGAAATGGAGCTATGGGTCCTCGAATGCCTTTTTTATTTCGGTATTAGAGCTACCAGTGCCATGCTTTTAATGCATATCAGACTACCCTTGATGTCTTGTGTGGAATCAGACTCCCGATAGCTTGACTGGTTTGTCTTATTTTCTTTCTGGGGAAATGCTTGACTCTAACATTAATCGGGTGTGGCTGCTGCGTTGTATGACTTTTGTTCGGTGAAGAAAGAAAGTAGCCTCTTGCATTGCAACTGTATTTTCATTTTTCATTGTAATTATGGTGAGAAATGATGATGGTTGACGGATTGGGTTATCTTAATGCTAATAAGCAGGAATAATCGATATTGTGCTGTTACTAAAGTCTTTATCTTTTATGTATTTTAATATTATTCAAGAATTCATTGATACGCCATCCAAATAAAATGGACTCGAATCTTTGTATTAATATACTTTCTCCACAAAGGTTAAGTTATGATTAAGTCAGTTTATATGCAGACTGCATTACTAGCTGTGGTTGGTTGACTTTTTTCTTACACTGTAGTTCCCGGTGCTTACAACCTACTTGTTTCTGACACTTCTTTGAATTATTTGAACTATTTGTCAATGTGTTCACCACCAGCTTCTCTGTTTTTAATAAATTGTTCTGAAACTCAAAAATTACTAACGCGAATCTTACTTAAATGTCATGAACTACTACTGAGTCAGAGGTATTTGCATAAAAATATCATAAATTTATATTTATTAAATGAAATATCATAATATTTAATTTAGTGGAAAAAAAATCATATACTGTCGGAGAACTATTCATATATTATATTCCACGAATTTTTGTTTATGTTTTACAAAACTTCCCTGATTTTGAGATAAACTACCATGGATTTTGTTTTCTCTTATAACTGTTGTCAAATTTCAATGTGTTATCACAGGAATGCTACATAATTTCTGTTAATAGCATGTGATGCTTTTGTGCTAATTTGAAACTTTACAATATTTTAGAAAAATCCCTAATAATAGTTCATGCTAGTTATGTGCAATTTATCCCATTTCAGTCCTTTCGCGTTTGTGATGCTTTACTTTTACGTGGATGTAAATATATGTCTACATTTTCTATAACGAAACTAAGGGAAAATTACAATAAATTCCCTAAGGTTTGCATGATTGAGATAAGGTTTTAAACGTGACATTTTATTCATCTTAATTACTTTCAATTTCTTTTCAAGTAATCATCAAATTTTTTACGTGTTCTGATTTTCAATGCAATAATCTCTCTTCTCTCTCACTCACACACACAAAAAGACCCAAAATTATTTTTTTTTATCTCACCCCACTCGCCCCACCGCGCTCCCTCACTCCCCACACCCCCAAACAAAAAAAAAACTTTAGGGTGTCCGACAAGACCTCTTGAACTTAAAACTTTTCCAATAAGTTCCCTCTGCCAAAGTGTTCTCGGGAGGGGAAAAAACTTTGAATGAAGAGGGGTCCTTTGCATGTAAATACAGATGATTAAGTTGGGGTGTTTTTCCCCTCCTCTCAGGCACATTTTAGTTATTGCCAACTATAGCTAGGGGGTCCATTCAGAAAAGTTTTAACAGAACGGGGGTTTCGTCAGATGCTGCAAAGTTCAGGAGGGTTTTATGGAATAAAAACAGTTTTGTTATGTGCAAAACCCTAAAATTCAGGGCGGATTTATGAAATTAAACCTTCGTAATATTTTGCCCCTCTCTCAGCATCTCAATGCTTTGCTGCTCCTCTTTCTTCTCGAGCTCTCCCCTCAAAAAATACTAATTTCTCTTTCTATTCCCAACCTTCAACCCTCCATTTTTCTATTTCAAAATTCACCAACTCCCGAGGTCCCCTAATGGCTTCCAAGAATCCATTTCAATCCCTCCCCTTAAACAACTCCACAATTATGAAAGACCCATCTCATTCTCCACTCAATCTCACTCCCCAACTTCTCTCGAACGATGGCGCCATGGCTCTTGCTGTTACGGTTGTTATTACCTTTCCTTGATTTTGTAATGGCCAAGGATCCGATTCTTTCGCCAAAGGGAGTGAACTATGAAGGTTGGTATTAAAATTTCATCGAGGCATTTCATCGAACAGGTGGTGGATGTTAAAGTTTTTGTAACTTTTGGTTGCAGTGGCGGCATTGATGTCGATGAAGAGCAAGATAAGGGATGAGGTTGGGGTTATGGATGGTTGGGATATCAATTCTGTGGATCCTTGTACTTGGTTCATGGTTGCCTGCTCTTCTGATGGTTTTGTGGTCTCATTGTATGTGAACGTTTTTGATATTTTGCTGTAATGCTTGATTTTGGGTTTTCGGCTTAATTGGGTTTTGTTCTTGATGTGATAGGGAAATGGCGAGCTATGGATTGTCGGGTACGCTATCTTCGAGCATTGGGAATTTGAGCCATCTACAGACCATGTGAGTTGTAAGGGGTTTTAGAGTGTAACTTAATCCATGTTTGTCTTGTTGACATGTATGGGACCTTAGTTCTATTTCATTAGATTTGGATTTAGATACTCTTTATATTGTGTTAGGGTCCTTTTAGTTTCAGATTGATTAAATGAGTAGTCAAATGTGTGTTTATAAGATATATGGATTCTCTCCCTCTGACAACTAGCTTTTAAGGATGAGTTCTCCTAGATCTCTTGCAAATGATATCAGAGCAATCCCATCTTCCTAGTTGCAAGTGAGTGACATAGGTGGTGATATAAGTATTGCAATAATCGACCGATACTGGACTAGTGCAAAGCCAGTTACCGTGGGCACTGAGGGTGCGGAAGTGTGATGGAATATTAGGATCATTTAGCCACATTAATTAACTGAGGAGTCAATTGAGGTTTGTAAAGATTTGAATTTTCCCCTCTAACAAATCTTTTAGCAGTGAGTTCGTCTAGTTTTTTTTTTATACATTGTAAATGGAGAGTGGAGAGCCTGCTTTTTCAATTGTATTTCTTTGTGATTTATTAATCTATGCAATTCACTGGAGGTGTGATTGTTATCATATTATGAATGAATTATAGTTATTCTTGATGGTAGATACAAATGGGCGATTGTGATTTAGGAAGTGGTTTCTCCAGTGGCAAACGAAAAATATAGAGACTGAAATTCTTTCTTCTACTTGGCTTAAGTATGTGACATTTTTTCCTTGTTTTTTTTAATAGTGATATCTGTCTACTGAGTACTTGCAATGATGAGGCTTGCCAAGTGTGCTGATTGCAAATTGAATTGTGTCTACTTCATTCAAGTGGAGAGTAACATATTATCAACTGCACCCAATGCCATCACTTCATTGGGAGTAGTAACTTAATAACTTATAACTGAAAAGTTAATGAGAGAATTGGGCAAAGGATTTGTTGTTGTTCGGTCTGTTAGTTGATGTTGGGCTTCGTATCTGGCATAATGTTTTAGCTCACCATTAAAGGAATGAAATGACTAACAAATAAATGAAATCAGTCTCATTTGTTGATCATGTCACCTTGATTAGAGGTTTTCATAATCAAATAATTATTTCCTTGGTTTTGTTTATCAAATATTTTGTTGCATAACTTAAACTTAGCTTCTAGTAAGAAGAGACTGAATGTTTCATAAAATATTTCAATCCCGTTAACCAATACAAGGGTCTCCCTTTCAAATTATATTTCCTTTTTTTCCAATTAAAATTTTATGTTCATATTTTAAAGCGGTTTTAGGATACAGCTATGGCAAACCAACATCAAATTATATTCTACCTTTCTAGGTTCATTTGAGCATGTATTCAAGAAAAAAAGAGAGCATGTAATCAAGAAAAAAGATCTATGCACTGATGAAGTGTCAAACAATAAAAAATGTTTCTATTTTCATTTCATTTTCCTTTATTTACTCACTATTTTATATAGGTCTAGCCCATAGTAGCCACTAGAACAACTGAAGGGTTTATTGTTTGCCCTTCCATCATTAAAAAAAGACAATATACTGGGCCTTTTGCACTTTCTGCAGTTTTATATCCTGATGTGTATTTGAACCTTGTATTTCAGGCTGTTGCAAAATAACAGATTATCTGGTCCTCTTCCTTCTGAGATTGGGAAGCTGTCACAGCTCAAGACTCTTGATCTCTCTGGTAACCAATTTATCGGTGAAATCCCAAGTTCTTTGGGACTTCTAACTCAACTAGGCTACTTGTGAGTAAAAGGTTAAGAGTTTTATATATGTTATAAAACTGTCATGTTCAATTTGTAATGCTTATACTTCCCTGCTATAGGCGCATTGACAGGAATAATTTTTCCGGTCAGATTCCCAAAGCTGTTGCAAATCTCTCTGGACTTACATTCCTGTATGTACCCCTCCCTTGAAACTTGAACTGCTCACTTCCTCTTCTCCTTTTTTTTTTTATTTGTTGGGCATAATAATTTACCCATTCAAGTATGTGACAGTGATTTATCATTCAACAATCTTAGTGGTCCAACTCCAAAGATACTGGCAAAAGACTACAGGTGAATTAAATGATATCTTCAAGTAAAAATTTTAAGTACTTATGCACTTCTTCTAGTATTTATAGCTTCTCTACTTTTCTGCTTTTTCTTAATGCTTTCAGGAAACGTGCTTTAAAACCATCATGATTTTATACAATTCAATTTTATATTAAGGATCAACTAGATACAAGCATTCTTGTGCATATGTAAAGAATAATCTGAAGTTATCGATGTATTTTTATTTTACTGAAAATGAACAGGTGAAATGTAGATGCTATGTTGGTTGGTTAATTAGACGTGGAACCTTACAACAAGAATAACAACTCTTTAGTTGGATTCAGCTACATGAATCCTCTCTCTATTTAATCTGTTAAGGGCTGCTATGTTAAATTGTAGCTAGAGACTTGGAATTTGGAATGTGCACTGTGATTGTTAGTCTTTTATATCAAATTGGATATATTTTAAACAATAACTTTTCGGCTAAAGGCGGGAAGATGCCGCTCATGCCACCATGATCTTGCTTATATGTAGTGCATCACTTTTGGTTGGTTGTCTACTATGTTGCATGGATACGGGTACGGCACACGACAAATTTGTATAAGGTAGGGTACGAGGACACGACTATATAAATGTTTATATACACATATATTATATATTGGAATTAATAATTTATATGAGAACAAGTATGAGAATTAAAATCCTATAACATTTTATGTTTCTTTTATTATGTATAAATTGGAAAATCACTAGTTTTTGAACTAGACATCCAAACGACCCTTCAAAATCACAATTCGGAACCTGACCTATGTCCAACAAGTTTCAAGTGGATGTGAAGTCTAGGATGTATGACCAGTGTTTTAAATTAAAACATATATTGTATAATTTAGTATATGCCCAAATAAATCTACACATACATGCAAGAAGTGTCCAAGGAGTTTGGGTACGGGTACAGGTACGTGCAGGGTATAGGTATGGCTTCAGATTAGAAGTACCCAAGTAACTTAGGTTGTATGTGTATGATCCTTCTTAGTTACTGGGCCAGTGGTATTCAGCTAAAAACATAATGGGCAATCAGGGATGATCATAGAAGTTAGAAGCATGGTACGCTATAGTGAACCGCGACCTGGGTTTAATCGTCCCAGATTCACGTGGAACACGACCGGTGTATTAAATATTGGCCGATATATCGCTATATCGCCCGATATATCGGTTTTGATGCCCTTCCGTTACGATATTTATGAAAAAATATTATTTTCTGATTTTTACCATTTTTTTTCGATATATCGGAAATATCGGTCGATATTTCATTGAGGAAATATCGACCGATATTTCATTGAGGAAATATCGACCGATATTGGCTAATATCCAAATGAAAAGGATTATTGAGTTTGGGTTTGGGTTTGGTTTTGGTTCCCACTAGACCCGAAAATTTAATAAATAAATTTCCAAACCCATATTTCTCCTCCCTCTTTGTTCGGCATTTCAACTCAAAAACGCTAGGCAATCTCAGGTACGAATCTCTCTCCTCTCTCTCCACTCTTTCTCTTCTCCAGTTCTCCTCTCTCTCAGCTCCTCCTCAGACCCCTCTATCTCTCTTCCTCTCTCCTCTCTCTCAACTCTCTCTTCCTTCTCTCTCTGTCTTCCTCTCTTCCTCTCTCTCCTCTGTTCATGTATTCTCTCTCTGACCTCTACCTGTATCTAATGTCTTTAAACGTCGTATATCATTATTCATGATGCAATTTCTTATGTTTAGAATACATTAAATATGTTTTGATTACATATTACAATGTTATGCTATATATGAATATCATCCGATATGACACCCTGATAATTTTTACATATTCCCGATTTCCGCAATCCGATATGGATTTTGGCCATCCGATATTTCTAATATTTTTGATATTCAATACATTGAACATGACCCGACTCACCAACTCCAGCAACCCAATTTAGAATTCAAATTAGTTAAAATTTTGAAAAAAAAAACTCTTCTTAAAGGAATAAAAAAATGTGAGCAATTAAGCAAATAAAGTATGCATATCTTAATTGCAACATGATTCATAGGGTTCTTTTACCATTACTGATATTAATTAGCATTTAAGAACCGAACCTAAAGCATACCATGTTCCCTGACGTACTATATAAGCCAACCCGGTCGTGCGATTCCTAAGGAGTGGCCCACATTCTGTGCACTGCATGAGCGGAGCGAACCGGGTTCCATGGGGATGACTCATGGCCTGTTATGTCATACGTGCCATATTTCCATAAAGTAAAACCCTTTCATATTGTATTGATTCCCATAGAGGTGAATACTGAAACAAAATCTTTTGTTGATCCTTTTCCTAATAAATTCTCTTTACCACTATAAGTACTATTTCTGGAGTTGTCTAGTAGAGATTATAAAGAACAATGACAGTAAATAGCATGAAAATATGTTTTCACTTGCACATGCATTGCACACAATCATCCTAGGTTTTTGGGTAAATTTCACAAAACCCCTCCTAAACTTTGTGGTGTTTTTCACAAACCCTCTAAATTTTTTAAAGGGTTTTTCTGGTATTAGTCCTTTAAATCTTAAAAATATTTTGAAATTAGTCCCTCAAATCATTGAATTGCTATTATGTCCCCCAATTCTTATAAGTTGACTCAAAATTAGTCCTTCAAATCACTGAAATTACTGTTAGGGCGCTAATCTCCCCCCAGCTAAGAGTAGCAGTAGCCAGATATAAGAATTGGGCAACCTAATGGCAACTTCACTGATTTGAGAGACTAACTTCAAAATATTAAAGATTTAAAGGACTAATATTGAAAAAAAAACTATTTTATAAATTAGGGAGAAGCTCCAGATATTTGTCATTAAAATTCCATCACTATGGCTGTCATGTGCATGTGACATGGTTTGGACAATTTTGCCCTTAATATTACTTTTGCTGAGAGAGTTCTTTCAGATAGGGTGATAGATCTTGATAAGGATAGAGTAGACATTCTACCCTTCACATTAATACCCTTTATGGAAATTTCAAATAGTTCATTGTAGTTTTGTATAATTTTAAAAGTTCAGATGGTTTTCTCTAATTTATAAAGTTAAGTGTGGATTTTATGAAATTTGACTTTTTTAGATGTGCAAATTATGTGTTTTTATAACTTCTACACCATAATGTATTTTGCTTAGTTCCATGACGCAATATACTTTAGGAACTTCTTCAGTACACTCTGCAATGCTGAAACTATATGTCAATTCTTTAGTGTTGTAGGAAATGTGTTCCTCTGCAATTCATTGGCTATACATGGTTGTGCAAAGGTTCCCTTGACTGTCAGTGGTAATTTGCACTCCGATCATTAACTTCTTGAACTTGTGAATGTTGTACCTTATCTGCTAACCAACTTTATGCTGGGTGTGAAGACAAAATGCAATTTCTTGATCACCAAGCAAGGTGGTGGATTACTTGGCCACCACTCTTGAATAAAATATGTGGCATAGTTGACTAGGTTACTTCACCCCCAAGTTTGCTCTAGCCTATATAAAGAGGCCTAGACTCTCTTGTAAACTATGACAAAAAGCTTAGTCTCAAGCTTGTAATTGTTTCTTCTCCTCTTAATACAATAGTAGGCCGGAGGGGTTTGTGGTTTTTTACCACCCGTCTGGTTTTCCACAATTCTAGTGTCTTCTCTCTTCCTATCTCTCTCTCTCTCTCTCTTGTTATTGTGTTGTGATACCGTCTGGCTTCCTCGACTTTACAATTGGTATCAGAGCTCCAGGTTATAGTGGAGGTTCTGTTGGTGCTCAAAGTCCAGCAGCGGCAGGAAGGAGGAAGTCTTTGCCCAAACAACCACAACAAGATGGAGGATGGCAAGGTAAATATTCGCTGTTTCGATGGCAAGCACTTTGGTTATTGGAAGCTACAAATAACTGATATGCTGTACGCCAAAGAACTGGAGGATGCTTTGTCGGATAAGAAGCCTGATAGCACAGACGAGAAGGTGTGGAAGAAGCTAGATCGCCGCGCACTTGGTCTCATTCGAAATACCATCTCCATGGATGTGGCTTCGCATGTCGCGAATGAGACTATAACCTTTGGATTTATCAAGAGACTATCTGACTTGTATGAGAAGCCCTCGAGTTCTAACAAGATTCACCTTCTACGATGACTATTTCAACTCCAAATGGCAGAAGGTGTTTCTGTGATGGATCACATAGCTGAGTTCAACCACATTGTCAACCAACTGAAGGCGATCGCGTATCCCTTGGATGATGAGTTGCTCGCGCACTGTCTATTGATCTCTATGCCAGAAAGCTGGTCAACAACTGTAGAGGTGATCTCTGGCCAAGAGAAGATGACTCTCGACTTTGTCCGTGACCGCATCATCAACGAAGGCATTAAGTAGGAGCAGCCGAGACAAGCGGGCAGCCTCACCGCTGAAAGGGGCCTGAGAGTCAAAGGGCCGGGAACCGAGGTAGATCCAAGTCAAAAGGACGAGGCAAGTCTCGAACGAGAGGTGAAGCAGAGTGCTAGAATTGTGGGAAGAAGGGTGATGAGGACATCCCGATGCGTTCACGAGACTTTCGACACGTTTATCAAGCAGAAACGCCAGATTTCACCGCACATCGGATCTCTGCGATTTGGTTTTGATTTGGCGGTATTTTCGATTTGGTTTTGATTTGGCGTTGTTTTTAGATTTAGTAGATTATATTTGACTTTTAAATTGCTTTTATTTGGTAGTTGTTTATTTGGTAGATTTGTGAGAGATTTGATTTTGTAATCCTATATAAACCCTACAGAATCGTAATCAAATCACCGAATGAATTAAATTGAATGAAGAAAATTTAGTTTACCTTGAATCGGTGTGAAACCGCTTCTCTTTGGGTGTAAAACCCTAGCGGCCGCCCTTTTGCCGCCGCCCGTCAAGTCACGCCCCTAGCCGCCGTTCGAGTCCTCGCGGTCGTCAACACGCCACTCTCCACGCCGTCGTCCGGCGCCTCGCGGCGCCGATCACCGCCCGAAGCCCTTGTCGGATCCGCGGCTCGGCCGATCCGGCGATCCGCCCGATGCGGCCAGGCCCTCGTCGTCACCGGCGTCGTGGCCTCACCTCCCGCTCAAGTCACCGTCCTTGCCGCCTCCCTCGCCCGTCGAAGACCCCTTGCGGCTGGGTTTGGGAAGAAGTGAGCGGAGTTATTTGTTTGAGAAGAGTTGGGTTATTAGAGCTTGGTTCAATTGAATTGGGCTTGATTTATTTAGAGTTGGTTCACTTGGTTTGGTTCGATTTGGTTCACTTGCATCGATTTCAGAAGTAATCCGCCCGCTTTGAAGCTCCCTCATCGAGCAGTTCAACCCGAAGGTTTAACTTTCTTCGCTCTAATATTTTGGAGCTGCTATTGCGTGCATGTTATTATCAATTTTATTATCGATTGCGATTGTGCTATATTACGTTTAATTAGTGGCGAGTGATTACGTTTGGTGCGTGCAATTGCTAATCTAAATATTATAAGTCGAACTTTATTACAAGAATAAATCATTACATTCATTTTCCGAAAAATTTACAAGGTCATAAACTGAGTACATTCCAACTTTTGCTTAAAAATCATCGTCAGCGTCGCTTTATTCTTGAGCTTCCCGCCTAGATAGATCGTGATTTGGTGAAGCATTGTTGTCGCCGATCTTCCTACCGCACACGTTGTTTCACATCATTTTGGTATCAGAGCGTGGTTCTAGGTTAGGAAAATTTAGAATAGTTTAATTGAGTCTTATTTAAAAAAAAAAAATAAAAAAAATAATTTTTTTTTTACCATTCAGTTCATTTAGCTGATAGCGCATACCATTCACCTCATTTAGTTGTTAGTGCATGCCCACTCGCACGGGATTACCATATCGATTAGGAGAGTCAAGTGAATTATCTAGTGAGTCCAGCATGTCAGGCAGTGTAGATTCCGCAATCCTTAAGAAATTCGATGAGCTAGCAGGACAATTAGGTGCCATAGCTCAAGAATGTAGAACTACCCGTGAGACCCTGGCCGATTTTCAGAACGAAACCAACGATAGACTCGCTAGGCTTGAAGAAGTGCGTGTTGCAACTCCGCCGCCGTGAGATCAAGGAAATGGACATGGCCATATCGTTCATCGTCCTCTCCATCAACCCGTGCGATCCACGATACCACGAGGAGTATTATGGTTGAAGCACCAACCTTCGATGGCAAGCTCGACCCAAGCTTTCTTGAATTTGAAAAATATGGATCGCTATTTGGTATGGTACGCCGCGAGACCTCGAAAAGTCAAATTTGCCGCAATGAAGCTTACCGGACCAGCCTGCCAATATTGGTCCAACCTCGAGATGCTAAGGCATATTAGAGGCGAGTTACCAATCCTGACTTGGCGAGAGATGGCCGATGAACTAAAACGAAAATACCTTCCGCCGTCGTTCTATCAGAGATTACTTGACAAGTGGCATCGCCGCTCAAGGAACCAAGTCGCAAAGAATGCGTTGCTCAATTTGACGAATTGTTTACGCTGATGCAAGACTATCGAGCAAGAGGCATCAATGAAGGTCTTATCAAAGTTTATTTGGATTGAGGCGACCTCCAAATTGAACTCTTTGCTAGAGGAGTAGATACCATTGAAAAGGCCTACGCCTTAGTTCAAGATTTAGATGAAGCTAAATCCCACCAATCCCATAAGAGTCAAGATTTTCGATCCTATTCCTCCCAGACTTCCCGTGCCACTACCTCTAGTCAAATCCAGAATCGATCTAACCCTAATTCTTCCCTGCCTAGAGTTGACGCCAAGGGCAAGGAGCCCGAGAGAGATTTCTCCAAGATTGGCCCTCACGTCAAATGTTACAAGTGTCAAGGGTATGGACATGTTTCGTAATTGTCAGCCGTCCAAGATCTCTATCATCGATGGCCAATACGCATACGAGCCCGAGCTTAACGACGATGAATTTGTCCATCAAATTGATGATGATACTGATGATTTTGAGGATGACGTAGATGATCATATTCTAAGTTGTCTTAGGCAAATTAAATCCCCCATCATATCTGTTGTTAGATGCGCCATCTCCCAACCCAAACCTGTTGATGATTGGAGACGTACTTCCATTTTTCACACGTTCACCAAGATTGGCGATAAGAATTGCAAAGTGATCGTGGATAGTGGAAGCTGCATAATGTAGTCTCCTCAGCTGTGATAGCCAAGATTGGTCTTAAGGCCATACCCCATCCTAACCCATACAATGTATCATGGATCAATGATACTGCACTTCATGTTCAAGAAAGATGTCTAGTTCCTCTCCAATTCGCCATTTACAAAGACCAAGTTTGGTGCGATGTTCTGAAGATGGACGCGGGTCAAATCATTCTTGGAAGACCATGGCTGTTTGATAACGATGTTCATATCTTGGACGGTCAAACATCTTTGTTGTTCGAGCACGATGGGAAGAAGGTTAAGATCCTTCAGTTCAACCAAAAGTTAGTGATAAGCGACCCACTCGGCTAAATCTTCCAAAGCGTTAACGATTGGAGCCAAAGAGATCGTAGAGAGTTAGCAAATAGAACCCCATTCTTCATCCTCGCTGCTAGAGAAACTCCTAAGAATAGCGCCGATATGATTCCTCTAGAAGTCGCTCCTTTGTTGGAAGAATTCGTTAGCGTTTTCCGAGGACCTCAGGATCAACTTCCCCGTCGTGACATCCAACACAATTGATCTAGTCAGGGAGCAACTCTTCCCAATTTGCCTCACTACGGGATGTACCCCAATGAACATCACGGCTGAAGAGCAAGTTGATGAGCCAAGAAAGGCTTTGTGAAAGAAAGCATGAGTCTGTCGTCCCCGCGTGCAGCGTAAAAAGATGGAACATGGCGCATGTGTGTGGATAGCCGCGCGATCAACAAGATCACGGTGAAATACCGTTTTCCCATTCCCCGGTTGGATGATATGCTTGACTTAATGTCTGGAGCCACTATCTTTTCTAAGATTGATCTTAAGAGTGGCTACCATCAGATTCGTATCCGTCCCGGCGACGAATGGAAAACCGCTTTCAAGACGAAAGATGGATTATACGAATGGATGGTCATGCCCTTTGGCCTGACTAATGCTCCGAGCACTTTTATGAGAGTGATGACTCAAGTACTCCGCCCCTTCATCGGAAAATTCTTGGTGGTATATTTTGATGAGATCCTTATTTACAGTAACTCTCGTGAGCAACACGTAGACCATCTGCGTCAAGTTTGTACCGTGTTAAGAAAAGAACAACTCTATGCCAATCCTAAGAAATGTACTTTTCTTACACAACAAATTATTTTTCTAGGGTTTGTAGTTTCTTCTGAAGGAGTATCCGCTGACCCTGAGAAAGTTAGAGCTATCAAAGAGTGGCCCGAGCCCAAGAACATTAGAGATGTTCGAAGCTTCCATGGACTCGCTACTTTTTATCGTCGGTTTATTAAGGGTTTCAGTACCATCATGGCCCCTATTACCGATTGTTTGAAAAAAGGTGAGTTTGAATGGTCAAAGGCCGCTACCAAGGCATTTGTGGAGATCAAGCAGAGAATGTCGCAGGCACCTGTAATGCGCCTGCCGGATTTCTCTCAGGTCTTTGAAATTGCATGCGATGCCTCTCGTATTGGCATAGGTGGAGTCCTATCTCAAGAAGGACATCCCGTTGCTTACTTTAGTGAGAAGCTGAATGACACTAGGCAACGTTATTCTACCTATGATAAACAATTCTATGCGGTGATACAATCTCTTCGACAACGTCACTACTTATTACCGAAAGAATTTGTCATCTATTCGACCACGAGGCCCTTCGATATATTCACTCTCAAAAGAAATTGAATGCGGACATGGTCGATGAGTTGAATTCCTCGGACTACACCTATACGATCAAACATAAAGCGGAGTAGAAAATAAGGCGGTGATGCACTGGTCATGCATCTTCTTTCCATTATGAGCGAAGTAGTCGGCTTTGAGAAAATCAAAGATCGGTATGAGTCGATCTCGATTTTTGTGAAGTTTTCGCTTTGCTGAATGATGGAGTGACCCGTGAAATAGATGGTTTTCTCCTAAAAGATGGATATCTTTTTCATCTTCGCAAGTTGTGTATTCCCAACACATCTCCGAAAGAATTTTTAATTTGGGAACTACATGCTGGAGGCCTTGCAGGACATTTCGAGTAGCAAGGCTGTCGAGCAGTTGAATCTCGTTTTATTGGCCAAGTATTAAGCGTGGCGTTGTTAGGTTAATGGGTCGATGTCACACACGGCTGGCTAAGCAGCGTAGCGAGAATCGACGCTTATACACTCCTCTCCCGTTCCAAATTGTCCATGGCAAGGCGTCGGCATGGACTTCGTGTTAGGACTTCCTAAAACAATTAGAAAACACGATTCCGTCCTTGTTGTTGTGGACGATTCTCTAAAATGGCCCACTTCATACCGTGCTCCAAAACTTCCGGCGCTTCTCATGTGGCCAAGCTATATTTTAATGAAGTTGTTAAGCCGCACGGACTACGAAAACAATTGTGTCCGATAGGGATGTTAAGTTTACAAGTTATTTTTGGAAAACCCTTTGGCACAAAATGGGAACTAAGCTTCAATTCTCAGCGGCTTTTCATCCTCGGACCGATGGTCAAACCAAGTAGTTAATAGGAGCTTAGGTAATCTTTTGAGATCGCTAGTTGGTGAGAATCTTAGGGATTGGGATCAACATCGCCTCTTCTTTGAATTTGCTTATAATAACTCCGTGAATAGGTCTACGTGTATTAGTCCAAATGGAGGTCGTATGGGTATAAGCCTAGGCAACCTATAGATCTTGTCCCCATGCGCACATCATAGAGTATACGAATTGACATCGCATTTGCATCTCGCATTCATGATTTGCATAAAGAAATAAGTGAAAAGATCAATGACGACAATGCCAACTATAAACCGCATGCAAATCTAAAAAGGAGGTTCAAAGAATTTAGTGTCGGTGATCATGTGATGGTGGGATCGTCGGAGCGGTTCCTCTCCTGGGCTGTTAAAAGTTGCATGCACGGCGCGTGACCTTTCAAAATTCTCAAGAAAATTAATGATAATGCATATGTTCTTGACCTTCGAAGGTTTTAATATTGGTTCGACTTTTAATATTGAAGATTTAGTAGAGTACAAAGGTCCACATTTTAACTTGGATAACCCATCGGTTGATGAGCCTACCCACGAGCCTATTTAGAGCTCTTCTTTACCTCCACTTCCCGGATATCACCCTCATACACGACATGACATTGATAGTATTATTGATGATAATATTGTTTCTACTAGCAATGGTGGTATCCGCAGTACTTAGTGCGTTGGAAAGGTCGGCCAGTCGATGATACTTGGCTCGATCGAGGTGATTCTGGTTGGATCGGATCTTCTTGGCGATTATGGCGGCCGTTCGACTTACACTCGGCAGTCGAGTTCTCTCCACAGGGAGAATGATGAGGACATCGTCGTTCACGAGACTTTGACACGTTTATCGGTAGCGAAGTATTTCGGCCCTTTATCGGATCTCTGCGATTTGGTTTTGATTTGGCGGTATTTTGATTTGGTTTTGATTTGGCGGTGTTTTTAGATTTAGTAGATTATATTTAACTTTTAAATTCGTTTTATTTGGTAGTTATTTATTTGGTAGATTTGTGAGAGATTTGATTTTGTAATCCTATATAAACCCTCATGTCGAGAATCAAATCGAATGAATTAAATTGAATGAAGAAAATTTCGTTTACCTTGAATCGGTGTGAAACAGCTTCTCTTTGGGTGTGAAACCTAGCGGCCGCCCCCCTGTTTGCCCGCCACCCTCGCCATCAAGTCCTGCCCTAGCCGCCGCCGTTCGAGTCCTCGCAGTCGTCAACACCGCCACTCTCCCGCCGTCGTCCGCGCCTCCCGCGACGCCTTCGATCACCGCCCGAAGCCCTTGTCGGATCCGCGGCTTCGGCGATCCCGGCCGTCGGAGCCATTAAGCCCCAGAACCCTCGTGCGTCCAGCGTGTCTTTCACCTCCCGCTCAAATTAAGCGTCGCCGTCGCCGTCGCCGCCTCCCCTCGCCCGTCGAAGACCCCCTTGCAGCTCGGGTTTGGGAAGAAGTGAACGGAGTTGACTGTTTTGAGAAGAGTTGGGTTAGTAGAGCTTGGTTCAATTGAATTGGGCTTGATTTATTTAGAGTTGGTTCACTTGGTTTGGTTCTGATTTGGTTCACTTGCATCTGATTTACTGGGAGTCGTCGCCCCGCTTTCAGAAGCTCCCCTCATCGAGCCAGTTCAACCCGACGAAGGTTTAACTTTCTTTCGCTCTAATATTTTCGGAACTGCTATTGCGTGCATGTTATTATCAATTTTATTATCAGTTGCGATTGTGCTATATTCTGTTTAATTAGTGAGCGAGTGATTCTGTTTGACTGCGTACAATTGCTAATCTAAATATTATAAGTCGAACTTTATTACAAGAATAAATCATTACATTCATTTTCTGAAAAATTTAGAAGGTCATAAACTGAGTACATTCTAACTTTTGCTTAAAAACCATCGTCAGCGTCGCTTTGTTCTTGAGCTTCTTGCCTAGATAGATCGCTGATTTGGTAAAGCATTGTTGTCGCTGATCTTCCTACCTGCACACACAGTGTTTCACATCAAAGGGTCACTTGAAGTGTGACTGCAAGGCCCCTAAAAAGGCAAAGAAGAGAGGAGACGAGTCCAACTCGGTGAACGCTGCAACCAAGGAGGACTCAGACGATGCTCTAGTTCTGTGCGTTGACAGCCCAACCGAATCATGGATTCTTGATTCAGGTGCTTCTTTTCATTCTACCTCTTGTAAAGAACTGATGAGAAATTTTGTAACTGGCGAATATGGGAAGGTATACTTGGCGGATGGTAAACCTTTAAAAATTATGGGCAAAGGTGATATTCATATTAAGTCAAGCAATGGCTATAGATGGACATTACATGATGTTCGTTTTATTCCCGGGTTGAAGAAGAATTTAATATCTGTGGGTAAATTGGATAGTGAGGGGTGTAGAATCATCTTTGGAGGAGGTTCTTGGAGGATAGTGAAAGGAGCAATGGTTGTAGCACGTGGCACCAAGGTAGGTACTCTATTTGACAGACAATAGTGGAGATTTGGTAGCACTGGCAGGGGCTGAGATCGACCCAATCCTGTGGCACAACAGATTGGGGCACATGAGTGACAAAGGATTAAAGGTGCTAGCCTCAAAAGGGTTATTACCGGCTATGCAATCGGTTGAAACCGGCTTTTGTGAAGATTGCGTGCTCGGAAAGCAGAAGCGGGTTAGCTTCTCCAAGGTCGGGCGGAAGCGCAAGGAAGAGAGGCTAGAGCTCGTGCACACCGATGTGTGGGGACCGGCATCAGTTCAATCCCAAGGAGGCTCGAGGTGGAAGGCGGAGGTCGAGAATGAGACCGGTCAAAAGCTGAAGTGCTTGAGATCGGATAATGGTGGCGAGTATGATGGAACCAATTTCAAGGCGTATTGGGTGGAGCATGGAGTCAAGCTAGTGCGAATGGTCCCTAATCGACCACAACAAAATGGGATCGCGGAGAGGATGAACCGAACCCTCAATGAGCGCGCTAGGGCAATACGACTTCATGCGGATCTGCCCAAGATGTTTTGGGCGGAGGCAATTAACACGGCAACTTATCTCATCAACCGAAGTCCCTCGGTGGTCTTAGAATTCGAGTTGCCAGAAGAGAAGTGGTCGGGTAAAAATGTATCTCTATCTCACTTGAAAACCTTTGGGTGCGTGGCATATGTGCATGTGGACTCGGACAAAAGAGACAAATTGGATGCAAAGGCCAAGAAATGTATTTTCATTGGGTATGGGACTAATTATTTTGGTTATAGATTTTGGGATGAGAAAAATCGAAAAACAATCAGGTCCAGAGATGCTACCTTCAATGAAAATGAGTTATATAAGAAGAAGTCCGAATCTAATGTGGAAGAAGTGAGAGAGATTGATTCGGGAAATATGAAAATTCCCGAAGGTGCGGCCAACAATGAGTGGATCGAAGGTGATGCGGTCCAAGGAGATGATGAAGCCAATGACGAAATGGCAATTGATGATGATGTTGCGGCAGAAATTGCAGCCAATGGTCAAGAAGAACCTAACCCACAAGAACCGGTATTGAGAAGGTCTACTCGGGTTCGTAAACCTAATACACGGTATTTATCTTCCCTCAACTATTTACTTTTGACCGACTCGGGTGAGCCTGAAGACTACAATGAGGCAGTAGGCTCAAGTGATGCGGTCAAGTGGGACCTAGCAATGAAAGAGGAGTTAAGATCCCTAGAGAAGAACATGACATGGGTCCTGACTCAATTGCCAAAAGGGAAGGGGGCGCTACAAAACAAGTGGGTGTATCAAGTTAAAGAAGAGGAGGACGGCAGTAAGCGCTACAAGGCGAGATTGGTGGTTAAGAGTTTCTTACAAAAGAAAGGTATTAATTACACTGAGGTCTTCTCACCTGTGGTGAAGCTTACAACCATCCGAATAGTTCTCGGTATTGTGGCGGCCGAGAATTTGCACCTAGAACAACTTGATGTGAAGACGGCTTTCCTTCATGGTGATTTGGAGGAGATTTATATGGTGCAGCCCGAGGGGTTTGAAACTCGGAAAAAGGAGGGTCTTGTGTGCAAGTTAAACAAAAGTCTATATGGCTTGAAGCAAGTTCCTAGACAGTGGTACAAAAAGTTTGACAAATTCATGAGCAATTGTGGATTTAAACGAGGCGACACGGACCACTGCTGTTACTTCAAAGATCTTGGTGGCTCCTATGTTATTTTGCTTTTGTATGTAGATGACATGCTCATTGCAGGTGCAAGCATGAAGGAAATCAACACACTAAAGCGGGAGTTAGCACAGAAGTTCAAGATGAAGAACTTGGGTCCAGCAAATCAAATTTTGGGCATGCGCATTTCTCGAGATCGAGCGGCAGGTACTCTAACTTTATCGTAAGAGAAATACATCAACAAGGTGTTGGATCGATTTCGAGTGCAAGACGCTAAGCCAAGAATCACACCGCTGGGAGTACAACTCAAGCTCTCAAAGGCTCAAGCACCAAAGACAAAGGAGGAGCGTGACCACATGGCGACTGTGCCCTATGCCTCGGCAGTTGGCAGTTTCATGTACGCCATGGTATGCACCATACCCGACATAGCCCATGCAGTGGGAGTGGTGAGCTGTCACATGGCAAATCCAGGTACCGCACATTGGGAGGTCGTGAAATGGTCGCTGAGATACTTGAAAGGCACCTCAAGTATGGCATTGTGCTTCAAGAAAGGCGCGTGGGTCTAGAAGGGTTCGCTGATGCGCACCTTGGTGGGGACTTGGATAGTCGGAAGAGTACTTCCGGCTATGTTTTCACGGGGGAGGTACCGTAAGTCGGATGTCGAGATTGCGTAAATGCGCGCTTTCTACAACAGAGCGAGTACGGCAATTTCGAGGCCGGAAAAGAGATGGTTTGGTTAGTCAACTTTCGAATGAGATTGGAAAGGATCAAGATTGCGGAGCACTCTACACCGACAATCAAAGTGCTCGTGGTCTTGCAAAGAACCCGGTGTTTCATTCAAGAACGGCACATCCGGTTGAAGTACCACTATATCGTGAGTTGGTAAATGACAGACCTTGTCATTGAGAAAGATCGCTGGTGCGATAAATCTTGCGAACATGCTCACGAAGGTTGTCACTACGGATAAACCGAGGTTGTGCACTACCTCAGTTGGGCTCAATCACTAGTTGAGTGGGAGCTGCTGCCAGCCTATGGAAGATTGTATGGAGTAGAGTAGATGTGGGAGAAAGTTGGGACGCTAAGATGCTAGTGTTACCATCTTGTCTTCAAGTGGGAGATTGTTGGGTGTGAAGACAAAATGCAATTTCTTGATCGCCAAGCAAGGTGATGGATTACTTGGCCACCACTCTTGAATAAAATATGTGGCATAGTTGACTAGGTTACTTCACCCCCAAGTTTGCTCTAGCCTATATAAAGGGGCCTAGACTCTCTTGTAAACTATGACAAAAAGCTTAGTCTCAAGCTTGTAATTGTTTCTTCTCCTCTTAATACAATAGTAGGCTGGAGGGGTTTGTGGTTTTTTACCACCCGTCTGGTTTTCCACAATTCTAGTGTCTTCTCTCTTCCTCTCTCTCTCTCTCTCTCTCTCTCTCTCTCTCTCTCTCTCTTGTTATTGTGTTGTGATACCGTCTGGCTTCCTCGACTTTAGACTTTATTTGTCTTAATGCAGAAACCACTACATTAAGAAAACCCAATAACCATCAGTTAGCAATTGCTGTTTCTTTGAGTGTCGGCTGTACCTTACTGATGTCTTTCATGCTGCTCTTTTGTTGCCTCCATTATTGTAGATGGCGTCTACCATTTTCATCTTATGGTACAAATCTGGAGCATGCAAGTTACTTAATTTCTCTCCGCATATTGATCTTAACATTCTGCTAATCTATCCGCAGATCAAGACTATGACTTTGAAATGGGTCATTTAAAGAGGTTCTCATTCCGAGAGCTACAGATTGCAACTGATAATTTTAGTTCTAAGAATATTCTAGGTCAAGGTGGATTTGGAGTTGTTTATAAAGGCCAGCTTCGAAATGGGACAATGATAGCGGTTAAAAGATTGAAAGATCCCAACTTCACTGGAGAAGTCCAGTTCCAAACAGAAGTGGAGATGATCAGCTTGGCTTTACATAGGAATCTACTGCGGCTGTATGGGTTTTGCATGACTTCAAATGAGAGGCTCCTTGTATATCCTTATATGCCTAATGGGAGTGTCGCTGATCGCCTAAGAGGTTTGTTTTGCTGCTAGTTAATTTCATCTGCTATTGAATTACATAACAAAGTGATGGGGAACAGGGAAGTCAGGGGGAAAATCAGGGATGAAGAAACAAGCAAAAATAAAGAAGAAGCCAATTAAGATTTCGTCTCATGTCTAGTCAATGTTAATGCCTGAATCAATGGCCGGAATCATCTAACCTATAGAAATCATAATTTTTCATAACATCTTCATCTTTACTTTATTGAAGAAAAAATTAGTATTTCATAGACTTTGACAACTTGATCGCCAAGAAACTGATACCTAATAAGAAAGAAATCTAATCATACTAAACTAAAAGCTTTCTTACTAATTACATTGTAAAAGGATTCCTGAATCCATGAAAATTCATAACTAATAATTTGCGTTTTATGGATAATGATACAAGAAAACTCTTACTGAGATCAAAACTCTAATTCAAAAATAAATTTTGACCATCCTTTTCCTCTTTTACAATCTTTATTTGTGATTTTCCAATAGAAAGCCGTCCTATATCATAAAGTCAGAAGCAACTACTATTAATTATGCTCTTATTCCATGCAATAGACCTCCAATTTATCTTCTTTCTCTTGAGGAGCACACAAAACTACAGTGTAGAATTCTTCTCTTTTATTTTCCTAAAAAGTAACCATATCTGACGAATCACGGTGAGGCCATCCTTGGATTGGAGCAAGCGTATGAGAATTGCACTGGGGGCTGCCCGTGGGCTACTATACTTGCACGAGCAATGCAACCCTAAAATCATTCATCGAGATGTTAAAGCTGCCAACATCTTGCTTGACGAGAGTTTTGAAGCAGTAGTTGGAGATTTTGGGTTGGCAAAGCTTCTAGATACGAGGGACCCTCATGTTACCACCACTGCTTTGTTAATCTTGTAGGGCACATTGCCTCTGAGTATCTCACAACGTGGCAATCATCAGAGAAGACTGAAGTATTTGGGTTTGGTATTCTGTTGTTGGAATTGATAACAGGTCCAAAGACATTGAGTTCTGGCAATGCTCCTGTTCAGAAGGGAATGATTCTTGACTGGGTGAGTAATTCAAGTTGAGCAATATATTTTTTATATTTTTTCGAAACATTATATTTGCTTTTTTGATTTTTCCTGCATAGATCGGCATGAGTTACCATGATTAGCCAAAAATGTTGATTTTTCAACATAAACTATGGGTAAACTTCACAAAACTACATGAAATATTAGGGTTTTTCACAAAATTCTAGAAGCTATTTTTATTAGAGAAAATACCACCAACTTCGAGCCAACAGAAACCATATTATCCAAAACTACATGGTAGCTTTATGATAATACCGAAGGTCCATATAGTAGTTATCTTGCAATAATGTAAAATTCATGATTGATTTGTGACTTTATCTGAATCCATGGTAGTTTGTAAAACATAAGTAAAAGTTCATCATATTCAATTCATAGTTAGGTTTTGATAGTATATGGTATTTTCTGATGATTTGAAAATCTGTGGTATTTTCTCTAATAGTTTATGGTAACTTTTGTGCAAAACTCTACAGTGTATGGTAGTTGTGTGAAATTTATCCTAAAGTATGATAAGTTAATTGTCCGTGTCCTATTCCATAGAGAAGTTTAAGATTCATTAGTAACTCATATTCAATGGACAATTTTAGGGTAGGCTCTACTATCATTATAAGTAACCGTCCTTTATGCTGTTAGGCTATCATATGAAGCCAATCATTGTTGAAAAAAAGATATTTTTATCATTTGAGGTTTGAGCTTCCTTTCTGTCATTGTACTGTACTGTCAACACAACTTAGAATAGGCCACTGGTCTATTGAATTATTTAAGCCAAGATATTTGTATTTGAGTTGAGCTTCAACCTTGGGCCCTTGTTAGTTCCTAAAGTTGCATGTGGACCAAAAAAGAGTGGACAATAGAAATTACATATATGTGTGTATAATTTTCCACAGGTTTATATTGTTTATCCAAACGCTATGCATACTTTTTATAAGATTTTAATTGTTTACATATTATAGTTTTCTGTTATTTAACTGTCTAAATTATTTAGAATTACAGTTTACTATATCTTTGGTCACATGCATATGCACATGTAATTCAAAATTTGAAAAAATAAATAATATGATATTCTATGTTTTATCGAAAATATGATTGTTAGAAGGTGTAAATGGCAGAGCCTTTCCAATAAACTGAAAAACCGCATGGAGCATTTAAAATGGTAGAATGTCATTTAGTTTTCTTTAATCAGTGTGGTTTTTATGTGATGCCATAGCTGACAACACTCATATATTCAGGCCTTTGGAAGGCGATCTACTTGTAGTTTTATATGTAGCTGATTGCAAAACATTGTGTCTTATACACGCGCGCATAGGTAGACATTCAATCACACGCACACACATAATGCACAAACACACTCATAAACAAACACGAAAAAAAATGTACAGGTGATTCTCTATAGAAAATTATATAGGAAGGGGATTGTGATCCTTTGTTAGTGGAAAATCCAGAAGTGACGCATGTCCCAAAAAAAATTGAAGTTGGATGGTTATTAACCACCAACTGTAAGATTTGTGCTGGGAAACATGTGTCAAGATCCTCTTCCGCACTGTATGATTATCTATAGAGGACCTCCGTAGGATATTTTCCCCTAACAAACAACACATAATAGGACATGCACACACACATGCACTCCATTATTGAAGTGAGCTTGTTAACTCTCATACACATGTTAATTGATTAGTCTTGTTATGGATGTTATGGTCCTAGAAAAGTGTGCTTGCTGCGGAAACTATAAATATATAATGAGTAAACGGGGCCGGTGTGCTCCTCTACAGTCTCAGCTGGTGTGTTGTAGGCATATATTCAGACCAAGAAATCTCATAGCATCACCATACTTAGATCATGGTTGATGGTTTGGATGTATGCCACGTCAAAGTGCACCTTCCAAGATCGTGGAGGGACACACCAAACTCCCATTTACTTCCATCTAGCTACTTAACACCGTAAGATGCGGGCTAGAGCTTTACACGAGGAAAAAGAATCCAAACCCTTGTTGATAAAGACCTCAACGGCTCCTTCAACGACAACGAACCGAGAGTGTTGTTGATGTAATTTCATGTGCACTCAGCCTAATCTCGTGGTTTACCAAAGATGCTAAGTCGTTAAGGCCTTGGAAGCTACAAGACCGCCAGACCGCGACCGAAGAAGCAAATGGGGAATTGCTCGTGGGATCCGGCGACTTCTCTAGAAGTTATGATGATGCTAATGAGGCTTCTTCGTTCATTATTGAAGCAATTGAGCTTTCGGGACCGGATGATATGCCTCGAAAAATTATGTACAAAAGAAAGTGGTAGTTTTGTTCTTAGAAAAGATGATAGCGTATATGGAATGATTTTATGTAATTAAGACTGGCGATGTATCTTCTCTCAAATTTTGAGTCATCTACAGGTTATCCTTGATGATGCAAGTTTTTGTATATTTTGTTGTACTTTGGTGCATATTTATTATAAAATGTTAGAGATACTACCGTTCATATTCTTTTCTATTCTATATATCAACAATTATGAAGTCATGGAGTTCCAATGCTATTCCTTTGGAGTTATGGACTTCTGATTTCTGTGACATTATTAGTTATTTCTAACGGGATTGATCCTGTCAACGCTACGCCTGTGGTCTTCTATCGTAAAAATAAAGGGTTGTAAATTATCTGGTCTATTCACATTGATCTATATATTAATATTATAATTATGCAAACAAAAAATCTGTATATTCCAGTAATTTGCCACTGTCACCATTTGGTGCACAAATTAGTGTTATAAAAATATGGGTCATAAATGACTTGAAGCAGACGAAGATCACTTTTACTTTGAGCTCATCCATTGCCAAACCATTTAGGACTTTCATGGCTCTTTTAAACTGGAATAAAGACCTCGCTCCATGCAATTTCTGGCTTGCGGCAACAGAATTATTTGGTTTCTCATGTGTTGCTGCTCATTTTATAGTATTTACCTGTCTTTTATGAACTATGAACCTGATAGACCCAGTAATAAAATAAATTTTTTAAAAAAGATAGACCAAATGAAAAAATCACGTGATATTTCAAAAGTTTTATTGACCCACATTTTTGCCCCTCATGGAATAGAAATAACTTCGCCCCTATTATAAAGTTATAAAATTTAACTTTCATTATATATCATAACTTTTAGACTTCTCATGTTGTGCGACATAAAAATAAAATAAAATAAATTTTTGCCATTAATTTCTGACATGATCATCAAGCATCTCACACGTGTGCTTTTAATTTTATTTTCTCTCCTAAATTTTGTTGATCATCGAGCATCTCATGTCATATTAAATTTACTCAAAATTTTGGTTAATTTTGATAATCACCAAAAATTAGACAACAAAACATAAAATTTTCATTTGGGAGGAAAATAGCAACAACTCATATTAAACATGAACATAAATAACCAACATGAGAAATAACAATCAAACACGTAATTGCCACATTGAAAAGTAAATAACAGCCTCGAACAGTCACTAATATTAAATTAGCAAACTAAACATCCAAGTCTAATACAACAATCACTCATGCCATAGCCTGAAAAAAGTGATCCAGATAGTAAACGAGTTCACGCATGCCATAGCCGCTGTCGGGATCACAAAATTGCTGCAGCGGCTCTCAACGCGCAACTTGTAATTGGTCCTGATGACTTCCAAAAATCCAAGAAAGCTAATATCAGCCCATGAAAGATGAGTCGACATAATATCGTCACCAATGGTAATCATTCAAAGAATGAATGGACTACGAAAACATTGACATAAAATTGCGTAAACATCGATTACAACCATCACAACACTCCAAGACATAAGTTTTCCTACTGCTTTAGCAGAACTTCTAAAGATGACAGAAATGGAGAAGTCGTTCTTTGAGTAGTGCTTTATTTTATTTTGGGCATTTTATTTTATTTTACTTTAATTTTGGGTTTAAACAAAATACTTCATGGTTGCTTAAATGTTTTGCAGGATTACTCCTAACAATCAAAGAAGAGTGAACATAATACGTCCCTAATACATTAAAATAGAATGACATAGAAGTCGATTGCCACCATCAGAGAACTCCAAAACATTTGGATTTGTAAGACAGTAGGAAAATTTTTGAAGGTAATTGAATAGGAGAAGTCGTCAACACTGAGTAGGATCACAAGGGAAAATAGGAACTGGATGATTCAAATAGCTAATACTTCATCGGTGCCAGTCATGAATTAATGAGGTCTCTTCCATTGTTCAATATGCGTACAACAATTTAAAAAATCAAAGTTCGGAGAAAGACCAATGATGAGAAGTGAGCATAGGTCTGATTATATATATAAACTACTTTCTACCCCTTGACTGCTCAGTGCTCTCCCTCTCCCTCTCCTCCTCTGCAGCACACAAAATTCCCCTCCATCGCGAACTCCTCTCTCTATAACTACACCATTCACTTCTCATCGGCTCCTATATTTCTATTGCCCTTCTTCTCAATTCCTCCAGAGTTACCTTAATCATGCCTAGCAGTGCCCCCGTAGACCCAATCTTTCATGGAGTTTCCAAGCATGGCCACCACACGTTGGGGACTGCTTTTTCAGGGTAATACAATTCTTTAGTACCGTAGTGACTGTCAGCATAGTCCAAACCCGCAACGATGTTCTACCAAAGTATCGTTCTTATATGCATCATAGTTGTACTGGGCACGCAGATGGTCTGGAGTTTTGTCCTAGCTTCTATGGATGCATTTTATCTTGTCAAAGGACAATGTATAAATAACCACGGACTTGTGCAAACGATTGTCATTGGGGATGGTGCTTCAGGAAGCTTGGTAATGGAAGCAAGCTCTTCATGGATGGGTTTATAACCGTCCTTGGAGCTGATTTCAAGTGGTGTAAATAAAGTAAGAAACCCATTGCCCAGCTTATGCTACATCAGCTGCTTTGGCTTCTTGGCTGCAGTAATGTGTCGTTTCACGTTCTTGCAGAACTTTAGGTTCTTGAAAGGTAAGTTTAACAACTAATTATCCTTTAACGTAATCAATATAATTTTAGTTTGGGAATCACTAAATTTTATTTTGGAATTTCAGGATTTAGGGCACCAGAAGGCGCTTTGGAGCGAGAGGCGATCTTTGGGGGTTATGGTGCTAATCCACGATTAGGTGGTAAGCCATGGATTCCGAAGGTCACCTTTTCGTGTCACCAAAGCCGAGGTAAGACTTCTGCCTTTTTGTCTTCCATCAGCAATCAGCGAGGTATTCTAGGTCTCCATCCGCCATCTCGTGTGTCATCGTCTCGCATCCCTCCACCTTTAAAAGAAACTTTTTCGTCTCTCTTCTCGAAACATCATCCTCTTCCTCTAGTTTCTTCTCAGCAAAAAAACCTAGATAAATTCCACGTTCGGATATTTTTATTAAATGACAAGATTTGAAATCTTAGTTTTGAAATATGATATTTGGATACACTTTGTTATATATGAGTTTGATTTGAAGGGTTTTTTTAAAAGAAAATTGACTCTCCCTTAACCTCTGATATTTAAATAAAATGCAATAACTAAAACTAGTTCATGTGACATATAAGCTGTATGAAAACTCAAAAACAGTAAAGAAGGAGAACAACTAAGGTCCAACACTCCAATAACTCAAGCGCATTAAGGTTAATCTGCTTTTCCAAGGACACGAAGCAATCTATGCATTATCAGTTGTCACCAGGAATATAACTATGCAAATGACAAAACAATCACAACATTAAACCACACATGAACTCGTAATGAAAAGGCAAGTATGTCTAACATCTTTCATACCAACATAAACAAAAAAATATGTAAAAATATTTTATAGCATCTCCTCTCCTCCAATCTGTTTTTTGTTCTTCACATTCTAAAAGAAGTAACAATTTATCTGTTATTCTTCATCACAATATATGATGTTTTGACTACCTAAAACTTAAGCATGATTACTTCTATAATCTAGATATCTAAAACAACAACAATAACAAGAAGAACACCACAGACCTAACAAACAGAATAACAACCAACTCAATCTTCTATTACAGAATCGACTTGATGACACACAAGAGTTTAGCACGCAATCCACAAAAGAAGCTCTAGCCTACACCCAAAGTCTTAATTTAAAACATAACATAACATACTACGGTAGCATATAACATTGCTTTACTACTCCATAAGCCAAACTAACACACTTGAATAAACTGACTAAAAGAAACCATTTCTCAGGATTCTCCCTTTTTATTCTTCACAATCCTCTCCTTCTTTGTCTCCTCTCGATCCTAACTTCATGTCTAAGAAACCTTGCTAGGGTCCTGCATGCATTATTTAACAGCAATTAGTCCATATCACAAAATACACATACAAAGTGTTAACAATGTCTATTAAAAGAAACATGTCATACATATAACTACCAATTATATTTCATCAATCAACAGCTTATGGAGAAAACATAAACCTTTTTGTACTCTCTTTGAAATTCTATTTACAGTTAGCTAGATATCCTAGATTTTATCAATCAACAAGTGCTCTCATGCTAATTGCCTGGGGGCAATTAGCTTGGGGGCTGCATATTAGCTCAAGTCAAGGATCAAGCCCAACTCAATATCAGCTCAGGTCAAATTAGTCAATTTAGTTATTAGCCAAGTAACATCAAATTAGAGAAGTTCAAAAGAGTCCCATTAGCATCTCCAATGTCTCTATGCTAGAAAGCCACTCCCACCCATTTTATTATACTGTGCATTAATGAGGAGAAATGAGTTTGTCTTCTCATTCTCATAAAGCCGTCAGTGATCAATCGCTCTTTTCTTAATTTCTCAGCTACCAAAACTTTTATCGTGTGTTTTGGTCAAAGAGAGGCCATTTGGTCTCCTCTCAAAACTGAAAATGGTAAGCAACGAATATGCATTAGAAACTAATCATATGAAAATAACCAAAACTTTAAAGCGAATTTGAAACTATTCCAAATATATTCTTGATCAATCGATACAATCTCATATATCATCTTCGACAGAAAGAAAGAAAAAATTTCTCAATTTGAAGAAAAATAGAGAACATATCTCAGACTATAGAATGAGATATGGGTGAATGCATTCTCAGATTATCAAGATCGAAGGTCAAATATGAGAAGCTTTCTCCTAGAATCTCTATAATATGTTTCATCTACTTGACAAATGAAAATATATTAAAAAATGTCAAAAATTCTATCATGTCCTCTTGAGACACAAAGAATAGTCATCCTTGGAAGTGTGACACTGTTCACTGTATACCCAACTATGTTAGGATTTAGCAAAGTTTCGTTGTATGCTGTTGATGTCGGAGATCACACAGTCAATGATCACTGCTGGATTAGTTGTTAATTAAAGTGGAGTCCGCTCTCTCTTCTAATGCCCGGTCGTGCTGTCAGGGAGGAAGTTCGCCTACACCAAAAAAGGACCTGTGGAAGGGTGGAGTTGGGATCTCCGATGATCCCTCCGACGGTCAAGTCAGTATGTGTGCTGAACACAAAAAATAATAGAGAAAACTTGCTGAGTTAGATCACTTACTTGTTCTATTGTACAGCTCCCTATTTATATGGAGAGTAGGGGGGTATTTTTGTCTCTTCGCTTGGTAAGAAACTGAAAGATGAGTCAGCCCTTACTTCCACGTGTCGATCGATGATTGAGCAAATGTCTTTTTGATGGGTATGTGTAGGCGGCTGCGTCGGATTAACTTTACAAGTGTTGGTTGTAAATTGATCTAAGAGTTAGCGCTGTTCCCCCGTCATTAATGGGGTCATTAATGGGATGGGATTTGTGACATTCGCAGCCGGAATGGTTCGAGGTGTCTTAATTACTGTGAGAGATGGAGAAATTAAGGCGCCGAACATGCATTTAATGTGATATCGACATATTGTCAGGACCAAACTCTAAGTAACCATCAATCGAGTTGTGGGCGTAAGTTAACCGAGTGGGTGATGTCGAGTGTCTAAGGGATTGACTCACACCACCATTCACGTCGTCCATAAAGGCAGCCGACCGAGGGGTCGAATAGTACCGCTATTCGAGTCGTTTGCGAAGGCAGTCGATCGGCATGGCTTGTTGGTTTGAGTAAAGGGAGTGAGTCGTCTGCTTGACTCGGGGGGCGAGTCCGGGTCGTCCCTAATCAATGGATTAAAATGTTTATTTGCTTGATGTTGGGACTTTCCTTCTTCTAATTGAGAGTCAGTAGTTTAAATTGTTCAAGACCATAACATATGCCCACCTCTATATGAAATCAAAAATAGAAGATATAGCGTTATAATTGATACTATTCAAGGCTTTTACTCTTATGAACTTCCGGTTCAAAGTTCATGAAGCGGCCAAATTAAGTAGAAAGGAATAGTTCAAGGCTCAAGCTTGCAAAGTACTTATGTATATATGGAATGCTTTTTTTACAGATAATTATCACACCATGAAATATAAGAAGCTCTGTGTCATCCACAAGCATGAACGACAACGGTAACATCTACATATGTAACATCTTTATACTAGAAATTAAAATGAGATATGTACCATGAAATTATCAGGGCGAGTGGCGATCTTCATTAGAAGTGTTGTATTCCAATGGGCTGAGGAGTTATGTTTGGAGTCCATTTAGGGGTAAATTGGAGGGATTTTGGGATAATTTCTTCATGGCTTCGGAAAATTTATCAATTAGGTTCTAATTGGAGTATTAGGATCTAGGGTTTGTGGAGGGAGATGGTGATGAGGAAAGCTAGCTTTTTTTCCCTTCCTTTCCGAGGGGAGGTAGGAATATAAGACTAGGATATTGTTCAACTGTTCAATGAAATGCGCCAACAAGAATGCTCAATTGACTCTCTCCCTTAACTTCTGATCTTTAAATCAAATGTAATAGCTAAAACTAGCTAGTTCATGTGATATATAAGCTGTATAGAAACTTAAAAACAATAAAGAAGGAGAACAACTAAGGTCCAACACTCCAATAACTCAAGCGCATTAAGGTTAATCTGCTTTTCCAAGTACATGAAGCAATCTATGCATTGTCAGTTGTCACCAGGATTATAACTATATATGAAAATGTCAAAACAATCATATCATTAAACCACACGTGAACTCGTAATGGAAAGGCAAGTATGTCCAACTTCTTTCTTACCAACATATCTTACCAACATAAACAAGAAAATATGTAAAAATATTCTATAGCATCTCCTCTCCTCCCCTTTGTTTTTTGTTCTTCACATTCTAAAAGAAGTAACAATTTATCTGTTATTCTTCATCACAATATATGATGTTTTGACTACCTAAAACTCAAGCATGATTACTTCTATAATGGGCATATATAAACAACAACAATAACAAGAAGAACACCATAGACCTAACAAACAGAATAACAACCAACTCAATCTTCTATTGCAGAATCGACTTGATGATACACAAGAGTTTAGCACGTGTTGGGATGCGGGGTCAACGCCCGCACGCCGCGGAAGCGATATCACCCGAGAGAAGGCTTTGATATATATTCCCGTTTCATGAAGGAAACAAGAATAGAAAGTAAAATATCCCAACCAAGTGAGATATCTACTCTTCCTCTCAACAGTACTAGGACTGAATCAAGGGAACCTACAAACAATAGCCAATACACAGCAAAACAGTAAAGACACGAGATTTACGTGGTTCGGCAAGATTGCCTACGTCCACGGGAGGGGGTGAGGGGAGATTTGACTATAAAGAACACCGACGACTTGTACAATCCACAAGCTCGTCCCAAAGAAAAAACTTTGATTTTTACCCAAGAGAAATTGACCTCTCTCTTGTAGAATCTCTCCAAGCTTTCTCTTTTTCTCTCTCTAGCCGCCGCCAAAAACCCTAGCTTTTTCTCCATTTTTCTTCACTTTTCTCCACACAAATAACCCTAGGTTTAACTCTCTATTTAAAGGGAATTAATTGAGAACTTTCCTTCAACCTAACCGATGTGGGACTAAAAGTTTTTTTGTTTTTTTATTTTTTTTTGTTTTGTTTTCCGCGCAGGGTATCCGCAGGGAATGGGTTTTGTTCCCGCGGGCCACTCACGTGGGGGCCACCCACGTGAGTTCACAATTCTCCACCTCGTACATCATTTGATAAACCTCAAATTTTGGACCGAACACCGAAGAACACCGCGAACATTACTAGATAGATCTCCATCACCAAACCGGGCCAATCCGGTACGCACCACTATCTGGCGGTACGCATTTCCCTCCACCGGGATCAAGCTAACCGTAGTTCTATAATTGCTCTCCATATAATTTGTCTCCACCTCACTCCATCACCGCCCCGAAGGGCCATGCCCTCTTGGGCAGATCAACACGGGTTGATATGAAGCAAGTCCAAGCAATGCTTAAACTTGCTACCTGTGACCACCTTGATTAACATGTCTGCGGGATTCTCATTCGTGTGTACCTTCATGAGAGAAATATCGCCTTCCTCTATGACATCCCGCACGAAATGATACCTGACATCGATATGCTTGGTACGAGCATGATGAACTTGATTCTTCGCCAAGTGAATCGCACTCTGACTGTCGCACCACAAGTTCACGTTCTCCTGCTCAATCCCCAAATCATCTAGAAGACCCCACAACCACAATGCTTCCTTCACTCCCTCTGTCATGGCCATGTACTCGGCCTCTGTAGTAGAAAGTGCCATCAGAGCTCGCAACATCGACGCCAACTAACCGAGCCCCATGTATCCCGAATACATAACCAGAGTAGATCGCCGTCTATCTAGATCGCCGCATAATCGAGTCCACAAACCCATCAATCGACATGTTTCTCCACCAAAACACGGACCGTATCAGCGGTACCCTTTAAGTACCTCAGACCCACTTCATCGCTTCCCGGTCGTCTTTCCCGGATTCGCCATGAATCTACCGACCACACCGACCGCTGTGAAATATCGGCGTGTACACACCATTGCGTACATTAAGCTGCCAACTGCACTAGCATAGGGAACACGCTCCATGTGCGCCTTCTCTTCCGCTGTAGTAGGAGATTGTTTACCAGAGAGCCTAAAGTGTGGAGCCAATGGAGTCACCACCGACTTAGCACTTTGCATCCCGAACCTCGCGATCACCCGCTCTATGTAGCCCTTCTGACTTAAGAACAATCGCTGGTTCGCCCGCTCTCTTCTAATTTCCATACCCAGTATTTTCCTAGCAGCGCCCATATCCTTCATCTCAAACTCTTCACCAAATTGAGATTTCAGCCTATCTATCTCCACCCTGCTCTTAGAAGCAATAAGCATGTCATCCACATACAAAAGGAGATAGATATAATTACCTCCACAAAGCTTCTGGATGTAAACGCAACAATCATAGTCGCTTCGGGAAAACCCATGCTTCAGCATGAAGGAGTCAAATCGCTTGTACCACTGTCGGGGAGATTGCTTCAATCCATACAGTGACTTCTTCAAACGACACACATGATCCTCCTTATCCTCAACCTTGTAGCCCTCAGGTTGATGCATGTAGATCTCTTCATCCAAGTCTCCGTGCAAGAAGGCCGTTTTAACATCGAGTTGTTCCAGCTCAAGATCACCATGAGCAACAATACTCAATAGCACCCGAATAGAAGTGTGTTTCACCACCGGAAAAAAATATCTCATTGTAATCCACACCCTCTCTTTGTGCAAAACCCTTAGCCACTAGCCTCGCTTTGTACCTTGTACCACCGAGCTCTGAAAGATCTTCCTTTCTTTTATACACCCACTTACAACCAATAGCTTTTCTTCCTACGGGCAATGAGACCACCTCCCATGTTTGGTTCTTCCGAAGAGATTCCATCTCTTCCTCCATCGCAGCCAACCAACTCTCACTATCCTTGTCCCGAATAGCTTCCTTGAAGGAGACCGGCTCATCCTCCTCCACCGAGAGTGCGTATTCAACCAAATTAACCTGCCCATAGTGCTTCAGGTTGATCGCCCCCCACCAGACTGCTTGTATGCTCGCCTTGGCCTAGTGGAAGCCAAACTATCCTCGAGCTGCTGTTGTTGTAGTGCCTGTGTATTTTCTTGCTGAACCTCCTCCTGCTCAAGCTCATCATCTACCTGACTTCCCACTTGAACACGACTAGAACCTGGTTGGTCTTTAGGTTCTATTTCAATAACCTGAGACTTAGAAGTCTCATCAGTCCTAACACCATCATCCTTGGGCGCCCTAGCAATCATGGATTTCTCATCAAAGGTAACATCCCTGCTGATCACGAACTTCGAATCTTCCGTACACCAAAGGCGATAGCCTTTTACGCCCTTCACATATCCCAAGAATATTGCCTTCTTGGCCCTCGCGTCAAGCTTTCCCTCGTTGACGTGATAGTAGGCGGTACATCCGAAAATTCTGAGCCTATCATAATCTGCATGCTCCCCTGACCACACCCTATAGGGTGTATCACCATCTAATGTCGAATGTGGTGAACGGTTCACAATGTAACAAGCTATAGCCACCGCTTCTGCCCACCATTCGTTGCCCAATCCAGCGTATGATCGCATACTCATTGCTTTCTCCCGCAATGTTACGTTCGATCTCTCTGCGACCCCATTCTGCGTGGTGTTGACTGTTGTCGATGTCGAACAATTCCCTCCTGATCACAGAACTCCTTGAAAGCACCATCTGTATACTCTGTACCATTATCAGATCTTAGTGTCTTCAATTTCTTTCCCGTCCTGTTCTCAACCATTGCTCTCCACTTCTTGAATGTCTCGAACACCTCATTCTTATGCTTCAGAAAGTAAATCCAAGCATACCTCGAATAGTCATCTATGAACGAGACATAATATCTGAACCACCCTTAGAAGTGGTGCGAGCGGACCCCAAACATCCGTGTGCACATAATCTAGTATCCTCTGTTCTTAGACTTGCTTCTCAGAAACTGAACCCTGTGTGACTTTCCATACACACAATCCTCGCAAAAATCCATGCTAGGTTCCTTCAGATTCTTCAGCAGACCCTCTTTACCAAGCAGAACTAGACCCTTCTCTGACATATGCCCAAGCCGCCTATGCCATAACCGTGTGTGCTCACATGGGTCTCCACCACTTCCTGGTTCAACCGCTGCATCTCCCGTCACCGTCGTACCTGAGAGAGAATATAAATTACCGTGACGAACACCCTTCATCACTACAAGGGAACCCCGAACAACCTTATTCACTCCGTTCTCCGTAATAATTTTGCAACCGCCGGAGTCTAATGCACCAACTGAGATAAGATTCTTCCGCAAGTCGGGAACGTGCCTCACATCCGTCAAGGTTCGGACCACTCCATCATGCATTTTGATCTTGATATCACCTAGCCCCACCGTTTTACAAGCATGGTTATTCCCCATCAATACGGTTCCACCATCAATGCCTCTGTAGGTAGTAAACCACTTCCTATTTGGGCACATGTGGTAAGAGCAACCAGAATCAAGTATCCACTTCCCGGAGATATCCTCGCCACCCGTGACGACATAGCACTCCTTATCGCTCCCTTCCTCTGAAGCGTGCTTCGCTTCTTCCTTGCCCTCTCTCCTCTCGGTCTTGTTGTTGTTCTTCTTTCCACCTACTCTCTTATTTGGATGATCCAACCTTGAAATGCCCAACTTCACCGCATTTAAAACACGATTTTCCCGCAAGAGGTCTCGATTTAGATCTAGACTTTCCTCCCTTGCCTTTTCCTCGCTCATTGCTCCTTCCTCTAGCAAACAATCCCTGCGCTTGTTCTTTGTTACCACCAATAGTCATGTCACTGGTTGCAATCTTCCGAAGGTCATCCGCTAGAAGCCGTTCTAGTCTCATCCATCTTCAAATTGTCTCCTACAAGCATCGGTGTTTGCACTGTGTTCTCATAAGACTTGGCGAGACAGAAGTAGTAGAAGCGCCTGATCCTCATCTACAACTTTCACATCTATGTCTTTCAAGTCTGATATGATCCTATCAAACTTGTTGATGTATTCCCGGATTGATGAGCCCTCCTCCATCTTGCAAGTATACAATTTGGATTTTAAATAGATCCGGTTCGTTAGACTCTTAGTCATGAAGGTACTTTCTAACCCGACCCGCGCTTGACCGTTTCCTCTCCATCTACCAAAGCTACATCCCTTTCAAGGCATAGGATAATCGACGCCCGTGCTTCCAGATCCAGCTCCTCCCAATCCTCATCAGACATATCATTATGCTTCTTCTCTTTTCCAGCCAAAGCCTTGTGCAATTTTTGCGAAATCAGTGAGTTTTTCATCTGCATCCTCCAATAGGAAAAATCATTCTTCCCATTGAACTTTTCAATCTCGAATTTTCCCACTTTGACAGATTTACTGGTAGACGCCATTCTCCGTTTGTATAAATCCGCTTCTCTCAGAAATTACCGAGCACCACCTCAAACCAGAAGCTACACCACTTCCGATCTGAATAACAGCTCTGATACCAATTGTTGGGATGCGGGGTCAACGCCCGCACGCCGCGGAAGCGATATCACCCGAGAGAAGCCTTTGTATATTCCCGTTTCACGAAGGAAACAAGAATAGAAAGTAAAATATCCCAACCAAGTGAGATATCTACTCTTCCTCTCATCAATACTAGGACTGAATCAAGGGAACCTACAAATAATAGCCAATACATAGCCAATATACAGCAAAACAGTAAAGACACGAGATTTACGTGGTTCGGCAAGATTGCCTACGTCCACGGGAGGGGGTGAGGGGAGATTTGACTATAAAGAACACCGACGACTTGTACAATCCACAAGCTCGTCCCAAAGAAAAACTTTGATTTTTACCCAAGAGAAATTGACCTCTCTCTTGTAGAATCTCTCAAGCTTTCTCTTTTCTCTCTCTAGCCGCCAAAACCCTAGCTTTTCTCCCTTTTTCTTCACTTTTCTCCACACAAATAACCCTAGGTTTAACTCCCTATTTAAAGGGAATTAATTGAGAACTTTCCTTCAACCTAACCGATGTGGGACTAAAAGTTTTTTTGTTTTTTTATTTTTTTTTGTTTTGTTTTCCGCGCAGGGTATCCGCAGGGAATGGGTTTTGTTCCCGCGGGCCACTCACGTGGGGGCCACCCACGTGAGTTCACAGCACGCAATCCACAAAAGAAGCTCTAGCCTACACCCAAAGTCTTAATTTAAAACTTATCATACTACGGTAGCATATAACCTTGTTTTACTACTCCATAAGCCAAACTAACACACTTGAATAAACTGATAACATACTACAGTAGCGTACAACTTTGCTTTACTACTCCATAAGCCAAACTAACATACTTGAATAAACTGACTGAAAACACTAACATAAACTGACTGAAAGAAACCATTCTTCACAATCATCTCCTTTTTAGGCTTCTCATATAGTGTGACATATAAGTAAAATAAAATAAATAAAAATAAATAAAAATAAGTAACAATAAATAAAAATAAATAAAATTTTCTCCATCTTTCTTTATAAGGACCCTAACCCGATCTGAATAAATTTTGATCGTAGATTACGATTGAATAAACTTGAGCTATTAGATTTCATCAAGTCTTATAATTTTGATCGTGTCATATACCTTTTACTTCAAATGGAAATCAAAATTTGTTTTATATTTTGCTAAATTACTTTTGAGTTTCAAATGTGAATCTTTAGTTTTACATAATGTTTTGGACCTTAAGAGAGATAAATGAGTTTTATGCTAAATAAGCTTATTGGTAGGGTCCATACAGGTGATTTTAACAATGTCGTGTCGTAATATAAAAACTCTCATCTCATCTTGTGATACGAGCTACAGTAAAAGGTTAGTCGAATATTCGAATAGTTCTGGTTCAATCATACAAAAAGCATAGGGTATTGCTATACTATCGACTGATAAATAAGATCAAGGGAACAGAATATGGTAAACAATAAAACATGGTTTTCATTAATGATCAATCGTTAGTCGAATTTTCAATCAGCTATACTATTTCAAATATTCACTTGGAGTTATTATTATCTTCAAAGCTAATTACAATGGCATGAAGCCATTTAGATATTTCGATGTGTGGGTAGCTTATGAGTATTTCTTATCTACAACACTATGGTGTAAAGGAACTGCTATGTTCTAGATTGTTCAAAAAAAAAAAGTTTGAAACAGATTAGAAATCGTAATTAAAAACCATTATAGTATGAGATATTACAATCAAGAAAAGAGTTTAGACATCTTCAAGTAATCTAAAAGCAGCACTAGTGCAATTCATCAACTAAAATTACTCCCTATTAACTTGCTACAACAAGACTTGAACTAAAGTGACATATAAATTAAGAACCTAAAGTTTGAAAAAAAAGTGGGTCCAAAAAAGACAGATGTCACTAGGGCCATAGCTGTTGCCACCCGATATGTAGGACAGTGAGTATGTGAGTAGAAGGCGAAATCAGCATCAAACATCTGTATAAAACCATAGGCCAGACAACTAGCCCATGAGACGAGATGGAACATGATAAGGTCTCCAATCGTCAGTACCCAAAGTAACCAAGGATAATGATTTTTCTTCTGGTCTGAGGGGCAAAAATTGTTACAAATATACAGATAATTACCACACCATGAAATATAAGAAGCTCTGTGTCATCCGCATGAACAACAATGGTAACATCTACATATGTAATATCTTTATACTAGAAATTAAAGTGAGATATGTACCATGAAAATTTCAGAGCTAGTGGCGTTCTTCAATAGAAGTGTTGGATTCCAATGGGTTGAGGCGTTATGTTTGGAGTCCATTTGGGAGGAAATTGGAGTTGTTTTGGGATAATTTCTTCATGGCTTCGGAAAATTTATTGATTAGGTTCTCATTGGAGTATTAGGATCTAGGGTTGTGGAGGGAGATGGTGATGAGGAAAGCTAGCTTCTTTTTTCCCCTTCCTTTTCGAGGGTAGGAGGTAGGAAAAATTAATTCATATTACTGTGAGATTCGGTGCCTGAAAACAAATACAAAGGAAGTCAATCCACAAAACCATGCAGCCATATCTTGTTTGATTACTAGGAAAGGAAGCTTGCAATCCTTGGGGTACATAACAGAGCATCGATTGGTATTTATAACGAAATAGAGTGCTGGTCCAAGTGATTGGCTTGCTGATGATGCTTGTACAAACACACCAATCTAACATTCCGTTACAACAAGTAGTTAGCAATAACAAAGCAAAAAGAGAACAATTTTATTGGTTTATTTATGCATATGATTAAATAGGTATCTTATATGAATGAGAAATGCGTTAGCCAAGATTAAACACAACTGAAAATAAGTACGAACCAACTCTTTGACAAGAATAATTAAATTACTTTGATGCAACCCTTGACACCAAAATAAAAAAAATCTGGACCTTTTTCAAATTGCGTGAAATAGAAAAAGGAGTAAGTGACTTACGAAACTAGAAAGGCCAGGTAGACACGATGTAATTGTGTGTTTTTTATCATCTGAAATAGGTAGAAGCAGAACATGGCTAAGCTCCAAATAACTCAAAATATGTTGCTGAAATCATAAACCTTCATAGAGAAAATAACTTAATCAACCTTCTTTTGGTGTAGTTATGTATATAATATATCTTTTAATAGGGCATCTTGCCCTATTTTTATTTAAAAAACTATGATCATAACTTTAGGCTTCTCATATAGTGTGATATAAAAATAAAATAAATAAAATAAATAAAAATAAATTAATTTTTCTCCACCCTTCTCTATAAGGATCCTAACTTGATTTGGATAAATTTTGATCGTAGATTCTGAATGAATATACTTGAGCTATTAGATTTAATCGAAGTCTTATAATTTGATACGTGTCATATACCTTTTCTTCAAGTGGAAATCAAAATTTTGTTTTATTATTTGGTAAATTATACTTTTGAGTTCCAAATGTGAATTTTAGTTTTACACAATGTTTTGGACAGGAAGAGAGATATAAATGAGTTTTATGCTAAATAAGCTTATTGGGTAGGATCCATACAGTGATTTGATAATAACTCCTCGTTGTTTGGTGCTTGCATTTGCCCTCATCACTAATATACATTAAAAAAAACCTAATTTGTGTTTCAAATATGACATGATTCTTAACAAAATAGAAAACAAATTTCATAAAGATACCTTTCACCTCATAAATTGATGTAGACTTCTCCTATTAAAGAAATTTCGATTCCATAATAATAAACAATAAAAATACTCAGTAGAATAGTAAAACAATTTCATATAGATACTTTTCACCTTATTTCTTATAGGTAACGGCTGATACCTTGAAGTTTATTAATTTGCACGATATTGTTTCCTTAGTTACCCCTCTGCTTAATAATTTGCCAAAGAAAAAGATATATAAGTTAAAGTAGAGCCAAGACAATATGAAACCATATAACATAAAAATTAGTTCATATTACAGTGAGATTCAGTGCCGGAGAACAAATACAAAGGAAGTCAATCCGAAAAACCATGTAGCCGTATCTAGTCCGATTGCTAGAAAAATAAGCTTGCAATCCTGGGGGTACATAACAAAGCACCGATTGGTATTTATAAGGAAATAGAGTGCCGGTCCAAGTGACTGGTTTGATGATGATGCTTGTACAAGTGCAACAATCTAACATTCCGTTACAACAAGTAGTTAGCAATAACAGAGCAAAAAGAGAACAATTTTATTGGTTTATTTATGCATATGATTAAATAGGTATCTTATATGAATGAGAAAGGCGTTAACCAAGATTAAACACAACTAAAAATAAGTACGAACCAACTCTTTGACAAGAATAATTAAATTACTTTGATGCAACCCTTGACACCAAAAAAAATCTGGATCTTTTTCAAATTGCGTGAAATAGAAAAAGGAGTAAGTGATTTACAAAGTCTCCCCAACTAGGAAGGCCAGGTAGACCCGATGTAATTGTGCATTTTTTATCATAAAAAATATGTAGAAGCAGAACATGGCTAAGCTCCAAATAGCTCCAAAAAATGTTGCTGAAATCATAAACCTTCATAGAGAAAACAACTTAATCAACCTTCTTTTGGTGTAGTTATGTATATAATAAATTTTTTAATAGGGCATCTTGCCTTATTTGTATTACAGAAAAATAATTATGATCATAACTTTAGCCTTCTCATATAGTGTGACATAAAAATAAAATAAAATAAATTAAAAATAAATAAAAATAAAAATAAATTAATATTTCTCCATCCTTCTCTACAAGGATCCTAAACTGATTTGAATAAATTTTAATCGTAGATTCTAATTGATTATACTTGAACTATTAGATTTCATCGAAGTCTTATAATTTGATACGAGTCATATACCTTTTCTTCAAGTGGAAATCAAAATTTTGTTTTATTATTTGGTAAATTATACTTTTGAGATCCAAATGTGAATTTTAGTTTTACACAATATTTTGGACATGAAGAGAGAGAGAGAGAGAGAGAGAGAGAGAGAGAGAGAGAGAGAGAGAGAGAGAGAGAGAGAGAGAGAGAGAGAGAGAGAGAGATAAATGAGTTTTATGCTAAATAAGCTTATTGGGTAGGATCCATACAGGTGATTTGATAATAACTCCTGTTGTTTGGTGCTTGCATTTGCCCTCATCACTAATATACACTTAAAAAACCTAATTTGTGTTTCAAATATGACACGATTCTTAACAAAACGGTAAACAAATTTCATAAAGATACCTTTCACCTCATAAATTAATGTAGACTTCTCCTATTAAAGAAATTTCGATTCCATAATAATAAACAATAAAAATACTCAGTAGAATAGTAAAACAATTTCATATAGATACTTTTCACCTTATTTCTTATAGGTAACGGGCCTAACAGCTTATACCTTGAAGTTTATTAATTTACGACAAAGTTTCCTTAGTTAACCCTCTGCTCAACAATTTGCCAAAGAAAAAGATATATAAGTTAAAGTAGAGCCAAGACAATATGAAACCATATAACATAAAAATTAGTTCATATTACCATGAGATTCAGTGCTGGAGAACAAATACAAAGGAAGTCAATCCAAAACCATGTAGTCAGATCTAGTCCGATTGCTAGAAAAATAAGCTTGCAATCCGGGGTACATAACAAAGCACCGATTGGTATTTATAAGGAAATAGAGTGCCGGTCCAAGGATGGTTTGATGATGATGCTTGTACAAGTGCAACAATCTAACATTCGTTACAACAAGTAGTTAGCAATAACAGAGCAAAAAGAGAACAATTTTATTGGTTTATTTATGCATATGATTAAATAGGTATCTTATATGAATGAGAAAGGCGTTAACCAAGATTAAACACAACTAAAAATAAGTACGAACCAACTCTTTGACAAGAATAATTAAATTACTTTGATGCAACCCTTGACACCAAAAATCGGATCTTTTCAAATTGCGGAAATAGAAAAAGGAGGTGATTTACAAAGTCTCCCCAACTAGGAAGGCCAGGTAGACCCGATGTAATTGTGCATTTTTATCATAAAAATATGTAGAAGGAACATGGCTAAGCTCCAAATAGCTCCAAAAATGTTCTTTGAAATCATAAACCTTCATAGAGAAAACAACTTAATCACCTTCTTTTGGTGTAGTTATGTATATAATAAATTTTTTAATAGGGCATCTTGCCTTATTTGTATTACAGAAAAATAATTATGATCATAACTTTAGCCTCTCATATAGTGTGACATAAAAATAAAATAAAATAAATTAAAAATAAATAAAAATAAAAATAAATTAATATTTCTCCATCCTTCTCTACAAGGATCCTAAACTGATTTGAATAAATTTTAATCGTAGATTCTAATTGATTATACTTGAACTATTAGATTTCATCGAAGTCTTATAATTTGATCTGAGTCATATACCTTTTCTTCAAGTGGAAATCAAAATTTTGTTTTATTATTTGGTAAATTATACTTTTGAGATCCAAATGTGAATTTTAGTTTTACACAATATTTTGGACATGAAGAGAGAGAGAGAGAGAGAGAGAGAGAGAGAGAGAGAGAGAGAGAGAGAGAGAGAGAGAGAGAGAGAGAGAGAGAGAGAGAGATAAATGAGTTTTATGCTAAATAAGCTTATTGGGTAGGATCCATACAGGTGATTTGATAATAACTCCTGTTGTTTGGTGCTTGCATTTGCCCTCATCACTAATATACACTTAAAAAACCTAATTTGTGTTTCAAATATGACACGATTCTTAACAAAACGGTAAACAAATTTCATAAAGATACCTTTCACCTCATAAATTAATGTAGACTTCTCCTATTATAGAAATTTCGATTCCATAATAATAAACAATAAAAATACTCAGTAGAATAGTAAAACAATTTCATATAGATACTTTTCACCTTATTTCTTATAGGTAACGGGCCTAACAGCTTATACCTTGAAGTTTATTAATTTACGCGACAAAGTTTCCTTAGTTAACCCTCTGCTCAACAATTTGCCAAAGAAAAAGATATATAAGTTTAAGTAGAGCCAAGACAATACGAAACCATATAACAGAAAAATTAGTTCATATTACCATGAGATTCAGTGCTGGAGAACAAATACAAAGGAAGTCAATCCGCCAAACCATGCAGCCATATCTAGTCCGATTGCTAGAAAAAGAAGCTTGCAATCCTTGGGGTACATAACGAAGCACCGATTGGTATTTATAATGAAATAGAGTGCGGAACGAAGTGATTGGGTTGCTGATGATGCTTGTACAAATGTAACAATCTAACATTACATTACAACAAGTAGTAGCAATAACAGACCAAAAAGAGAATAATTTTATTGGTTTATTTATGCATATGATTAAATAGGTATCTTATATGAATGAGAAATATGGTTAGCCAAGATTAAACACAACTAAAAATAAGTACTAATAAACTCTTTGACAATCTAGCATTCCGTTATCAACCTTCTTTTGGTGTAGTTATGTATATAATATATCTTTTAATAGGGCATCTCGCCCTATTTGTATTTAAAAAAATTATGATCATAACTTTAGGCTTCTTATATAGTGTGACATAAAAATAAAATAAAATAAATAAAAGTAAATTAATATAAATAAAAATAAATTAATTTTTCTCCTTCCTTCTCTATAAGGATCCTAACCTCGTTCACCCAAATTTATCAATGCATCAATCCCTCCGTCCTTTAAAACAAACCAAAAATTATTGTCTTCCCATTAAAGCCTCGCCTATTTTAAAGGGCAGAGTATAATTGAGGTATGTTGTGACTCAAATATCGGAAAAGAAGTAAACAATTCTATGAAATTTATTCACTTATAATAATAAAAATGAAATTATAATTTATTCACTTATAAAATAGGTACATGGTAAAAGAAGTAAAAATTTATTCACTTATATAGAAAACGGTTATTAATTTATTCACTTATAAAATTCTACACTACAAAACATAATTAGCTTAGTCAACCACAGCCTAGTGTTTTCCTAGACCGTGGTGGCTAGCGCTCGTCCGCTCTGGTCATTGACTCTCAACCCACGTTTGATCACCAGTTCTTGGTCTTTGCCCTTTTATTCTTCGACGTGCTGTTGGCCACACCCGTTCTTGGTCTTTGTCCTTTTATTCTTCGACGTGCTATAATCTAGGCCACCTTTTCCCTTTTAAATGAAGAACGTAATGGCTAGCTTTCCCTCCCTGATGAACAAACGAGTTGTGTAATTCACTGATCAATCGTTAACTGTTTTTCACTGTTAACTAGAGGGGTTGAATACTCCAATATTAAATAACTAGAGTAGAAATTTGTAGTTTGGGAATGAATGTCACTTGGTGTTTGTTTCAAAATTTTTTTGGGATTACAAGTTTATGGATTTGGAAGTGTGGTGTTTTTGATTTTTTGGATTCCATAACTTTATTTGTTTCAAAGCAAATTTTGAGATGTTTTAGTATTTGAGATCCCAAAATAATAAAATACCAATATATTTTGAGAGGTTTTAGCATTGGTGAAATCCTCTCTTGAAGAGAGGATTTCACAAATGCTAAAACCTCTCAAAATATATTGGTATTTTATTATTTTGGGATCTCAAATGCCAAAATTTGCTTTGAAACAAACAAAGTTATGGAATTCAAAAAATCAAAAACACCCCACTTCCAAATCCATAAACTTGTAATCCCAAAAAATTTTTGAAACAAACACCCCCTTATATGGATTTCAAGGAGAATATAAATGGAAGAGGGAGTGGGTCATGGGAAACATGGTGACATTTGGTTGGAGTACTTGCTAGAGTCACATGATGAAGTAATATTTCATGGTCCAAAATCTCTCGGCATTGTATCTTTCTTTAACTCTATAAGTAAAACACTACTTTTCTTTCTTACGCTTTTCACCTTATATAGAGTTTTTTCTTAAAAAAGGAAAGGCTTGCAGTTTCCTTATTAGTGATACGTACTAGTGCCGACACATGCTCCTCCATCAATATTCCTTACTTGCGCCCTTTGATGCTACTTGATTTTATTAATGCACGAGTTTACATTTAAGTATTATTCTTAATTAAAGTGAGGCAAACTTTTATACAATGTTAGTAATTATGATATGACTATATGTCAATAAATTTAATATATTCTGAGACAAAATTTAGATATACATTGTGTAGTTATTAAAGGATTTTGCCAACCATTGCCCTAAGGGCAATGGTTAACAAGGAGAGATAGAGAGAAGAAAGGGTGAGTGGGGCCATAAGTTTGCCACTCATCCTCTCTCTTCACCCACACCCCTCTCTATCTATCCCCTTGTTATCTATTGCCCTTAGGGCAATGGTTAGCAAAGCCATATTTGGAATCATGCAATAAACAAAAAAAAGTTGAACGGGGCTTAGGGGATTAGATGAACTCTCTCTCTCTCTCTCTCTCTCTCTCTCTCTCTCTCTCTCTCAAACCCTAGAAAAAGATCTCTACTTTTTATGCAATTACCTCCTTGAACTTCGTTGTCTTGTTCTCTTTTTACCATGATTTTCACCTTCTCTTAAATAGGCCTTGATAGAATAGGAAAGAGATACTCTAATCAGAGTTCTAATAGGAAATCAAATCAATAAAAAAATGGTTGAGATTAAATCTTGATATTTGGCAAAACATGTCATAACCATCGATGGTGGGTTGCGATCAGTGATTGGCCGTTGATGATCATGATGGTTGACTGTAGTCCATTGATTGTGATTCCTTCGATTGTCGACTATAATGCATCAATGGGCCTTGAGATCATCAATGGTTGATTGCAGTCCATCGATAGTCCGAATTCTAGTTTCTATTTTCTCTGATTGTTTCCTATAGTCAATCGATGAGTTGCTTGACAATCAATAGGGCCCCTAGACCATCAATGGCTCAAAGGCTAATTTTTGCATCGTTTTGAACCGCAATTTGTTCGTACATATTTGTACCTGAAATATATCATCTTACAAATATATCAGTAGCAAATGAGAGTTTGTTATTAATCAAATACGAGGTATTGCATGAAAAATGTTCTACCCGAATAATATTCTAACAGGGCATACCCCTAGGTATTGGGGAGTTTTATGAATTTTACCCTTATAAAAGGAAAGTTCTTAGGTGCTCAATGAGTATCAATGTGACATACACCCCACAAATAGGAATTGCACATGTGGCGTAAACCACATGAAAAAAAGAACATGGTGATATTAAATAAACAATTTAGTGATGTTAAATAATGGTATGAATCATGTTCCTATTAGTATGGTGTATGTCACATGGTTCTCATGGAGCACCTAAGAATTTCTCCTTATAAAATCCTCCATCTTTGTTATCCTAAAAAAGAAGATATCACTACATTCAGAAATACCAAGCTCATTTTCTGTTGTTCATCTAGAATTTTGAATCGATTAATATTTTGCTAAAAAAAAGAAAGGAAAAAAGAGAAAGCGAGAAGCACATTAATTTCTGAAAACTTACCCACCAAGATGAAAATGATGTTCACGAGCGTTATAAAAACATAGGACCACAAGATCCACAACATTCGCCCTTTATTAGGCAAGGAGTCCAGGACCACAACCTTGGTCACAGGGTGAATAATTAAATCACGACGTTTTTTTTTTCTGTCTTAGTCCGTCTAAATTTCTTACAGCGTGTTTGGTAACCAGTATTTCATTTCAAATACTGTATTTGGCCTAATTCTATTGTTTAGATTCCAAAGAATTTGAATACGAGATATTAACCCAAATCCATTAACATTGTAAACCCATAGGCCATGTTTGGATTAGGGATTTGTTTTATCCTAGGACTAATTTAACTCACTATAATCACGGAATATATTAATCCGGGAGACTAATAGTGAGTTAAATTTTAATAATTTGTTTGGCTCTATTTGTTATTAACACATCTAATATCAATGGCATGTTTGGAACTTGTCATTGTAAATGTGTATAGGATTATGAAATAACAATAAATATCAAAATTGTCATTCTTCCTACCAAGAGTGAATTATAGCTTCTTAATGGTGTAACAAACAAAATAACCTCGAGTTTTGGGTGTCTGGCTTTCTTCTCAATTATATTAGACATAAATTTTTTATTAACATTATAGTGAACCGATAGTTTTTTATTATTTGAGATAGATTTCTTCCCTTTTATTTTAGATGCAAATAGTTTTAGGCTTAAATCATATGTTCCACGATATTTGGGAGAGATGACAAGAGAGGATTCAGAGAGATGCATGAGAGGATTAAGAAATGTATGGAGAGAGAAAGAGAGAGAGAGAGAGGGAGGGAGGGAGAGAGGGAGGGAGAGAGGATATTTCAATCATATGTTCTCACGTACATTTAGAAGAGATGACAAGAGAAAATTCAGAAAGATGCATGAGAGGATGAGGGAGGGAGGGAGAAATAAAATGCTACAATTTTTTTTTTTTGGAAATGTGAAGGAGTAATATTGTCATTTTAGATATAATCCCAATAGGATAATAATACCAAGACTATAATAACACCCCATTCCCCTCCTTTATTTAGTCCAAAACCTCTGGACTATTTCAATTTAAAGGACTAATTAGTCCAACCTACTCCCTCCTAAAATTTTAAACCAAACACCTTACTATTTCATTTTAAAGGATAAAGGGTTATTATCTAAAAATAATACCTAATCCAAACATGGCCATAATACATTCAGAATTCTAAATCCCAACCCATACCCGGTGATTTACAATTCCCTTCGTTTCTTAACTCACAATGTCGCGATCCCTCTCTCCCCACTTTCGCTCTCAATCGCTCTCTCTCTCCGGTTCCACCAAAACCCTAGCTCCTAGATCCAAACGGCGATGACGATGATCACCGATGACGGCTCACAAGCCCTAATCTGACCTCCGGCGACGACGACAATACAATGGTGGGATCCTCCGATCCCTCTATCTCCAGTTCCACCGACTCCCTCGTAAATCCTAGATTCAAACACTCTTTTTTCGATTGATTTCTCTCGCGAGCTCTCTCGTAATCCTCTCCTCTTCCACTGAAACTCTAACCCTAGATCCCAAATTGGGCTTCTAGGATTCGAGCTTTCACCTCTCCTTTCTTTTGTCTTCACCAACTCGTTTGATTGATTATCGAGATCGCCACTGAGGTTATGATTCTAATTCTCTCATTTGGCTCAATGAGCATAATTTACTCTTGCAATTGTTGTTCTGGTCATTTTTAATTACCTTTTCTCTATCTCCATGCGTGAAATTTGATGCTTTTTTTTAATTAATATCTTTATTGTGCTTTGACCATAATTCATAAATTTGTATGATTCTCATTTTGCAGTTTATTTTTTAGATTTTTATACTTGTTGATGGGACCCATATTCTAGTGGATTGCTCATCGTAAGTAAGGATCAGATCACTTTTTTTAAAAAAAATTGTTATTAACTAGAATGGATTTGGTCAAAGTTGATGGTAGCTTTCTTACTTTAACTGCTTGTTAATTAGAAACAGGAAACTTGAGTTTAACCACAAGTCCATAACTTCTACTAACTACCAATTTCATGAAACCAGTGAACGAAAAGTTTAACAGAGCATACCTCACTTGAAATTTCTTAACAATTTTGCACTCAAACATGAAATCTAAGTCCTTGAAATGGAGACTTTTCCAACAAAAAGATCAAGAGTGGCTGGTACCAAGGCTTGCACACAGAAGACACACCTAGAGTCCAATCATGTAAGCCGAGCCTTTGGAATATATTAACTAAGCAATCCATTTGCATATTTTCTCATCTTTTTTCATTAGACCCCATTGCTTACAAAGACAATGTGAACTCTAGCGTTAGTATAAATAGAGAGTAAAGTGATGTAGTGTTAATTTTTATTGAGAAAAGAAAAAAACTGAGTGGTAAATGCTAGTGTCTGTCAATTTTCAGATATTATTTAGTCTTGCAGTAGAATTATGCTTATATGATGATGCTTGTTTTGCAACTTTTAAATATCTTAAACATGATTCTACTTTCTAATAGCTCCTAATTACAATTGACAGTTTCCTTTTATAGGTTGTTTGTTTTGTATGTGTCTTCATAGTACATTTTGGGAGGAGTTGTCGTGGTTAAAGCTTGTAAAGGGGCTGATATTGGTTCTTATATTCGGCAGGCATCATTTGATTTGGGACTAAGTTTTGCTTAGCTCTGGGTTCCCAATTTGTATTAGAAGTTAACTGTTTGAGGGATAGAGATAACTATTTTTTGAGTCAATGTTAATATTCGTGTAACTTCGCCACAAATAACTTCGCTAGTAAGTGGAATTATGGTTTGTGATTTATCTCAAGTTAGTGAACACATGACACTCTTTTCAGTTTAGGTATTCTGCTAGTAATTGTATTATTTAGGTACAAACGAGTTTTGTTCGGATAATGACCTGTATCTCTTTTTCTGAAGTGTAGTTCCTGTTCTAGCTAACTTCTTTTCTCTGCTGTAATTTTATCTAATGCTTGTTTTTTTTGGAATGGTTGTAGCATTATTTCATGGGCATGGGTAACACTCGGTCCATGAGAGAATTGAATATGTGTATTGATTATCATGCCTTAGACTCTGGTCCACTGCAATACTAAATGGTTGTAACATTTTTTTTCTAGTTAACTTCTTTTCCTTATTGAATTTTTCTGTTTGTTTTTTTTTACTAATATTGCTCCTTTCTTCTTAGGTAATCAGTCAAAAAGCCAAAGAGACGTTGGCTCCTACACAAGGAGGTAGGAAAGAAGCTATCTTACTTGATTGCATTTCATGCTGGTGATTACAAGCCCAGTAAAAGAAGCTATCTTACTTGATTGCATTTCTACAGAAGTTGGATTGGATTATGCTATAACTAGGAAACTCAAGCTCGATTGCATATGGTAAAAAATAGCATGATTCAATTTAGACCACCTTGTATATTCCACATTTACTCAACTGAAGTGTATGGCACCTGAAACATCATCTCCCTATTGTTGTATATGACATTTCATATCTAGAAAAATAAAAGTTTGGTGCAAAATAATAGTTTAACACTTTGCTCCTGGCTCTTGAATGGAAGCCCAATTCCAATTCATGTATAGCGTACAAAGAGCAGTGTTTTGCTGAGAATACAACTATCTATATTTTCACATGCCATTCACAACGTTTCATGTACACCCTGTTTAGGATCAATTGAAATTGTACACCTTTTCAGTTACTCGCTCTTCATAACAATGTATTTTTTAGCAAGTGCAGATGTATTTGTTATGTTCATGAGCATCTTGAACTTCAGGCTGCAATCACCTCTTATATTTGAGCTCTTGTTATCAACCAAGAGTGACTTTCAACGCCCTTCTCTTTATTTAGTTGAAGATGAAGCTTTGAAAACATAGAAAACATGTCTTTTCTATTGCAAGTTGGCACAATCTTTGAGAAATCTTTGAGAATGATGGAGCTGATTTGGTCTTTTTGCAGTTGTTTCAGGTTTTTGAAGACCTCGCGAAGCTCGACTTGCTTCTTAAACCAAGGAGAGGAAGCTAGAAGGAGAAATACAAAGTAGAAGTGTATAAGTATTTAGAAGGAAACTTTCATTTGAATCAAATGCAAGAGTAGCTTTGAAAAATATTTGTGTGAGGGCTAGTTAAACATGACACTTAATGATGGGGAGATGTTAGCTATTGTAGGTCTTTGTTTGTTGGGTATTTTGGATATTTTGTTTTGTTGAATTGTATGCTAATTTGAAGCTTTTGCTTTCTTTCTTTATTATAGCTGTTACTAGTGGATGAGTTTACAAAAATTTATTGATGAATGATGTCAATTTATGGTGATTATTAGGACAATTACTAAAATTCCTAGAAGCATTTATTTTCCTGAATTTTGATGCATAACATGTGTAAATTGGTTTTATTGTTTCTAAATTGTTTTCTAACTACAAGTCTAGTTTAGAAATTAAATTCTACTAGTTCCCAAACAACTAAATTGAAAGTTTTAAAATAAAAATTCTAATGTTTCCCAAACATGAATTTGGAATTGAGAATTCGGAATTGAAATTCTAATGTTTTCCAAACAAAGGAATTGAAATTGAAATTATGAATTTCAAATTCGAATTGAATTTTGGAATTTGAAATCAATTCCTTGAATCCAAGCAACCTTAGGTTGTTTCAATTTTGCTATTGAGGAGCTCACTAGAGAACAGTACAATTAGCCCCAAGTTATAGATCATTTTCCTAAATAGCTCCTCGTTTTTATGCAAATCGGTCTTCAACTTTTCATACCATCTAATAGTGTATATGTTGATATATAATTGTATATGAGGGTGTATATGCAAATATGTAACTTAGATTGAGATATATATACCCATGAGGGCTCCCATCTAAGGTTAGCCGACTATCTTATCAAAATCTCTTCTCTTCTTTCTCTTATATTTTCACATAGTATCAAAGCGGGTCTAAAACCTAGAAATTTATCATTGAAGAATCATGACGGTGTCCTTGCAATTCTAGGAATTAAGGAGTGTCAGAAAGCACCGAAAATATTGGCTATTATTAAGGGTTTACAGTTCACAAAGGAGACCAAAATTTAGATTCATGTGATCTAAACTGATTGCTTGGGAGTAGACTAGAGGTTCAAGAATAATGAGTTTGAGTTTCATGCGTTGGAAGTGGTATTTGAAGAGTTGTTCTAGTTGTGGCAAGGTGTGATCATCGCTAGAGATCTCATATGTTCATCACGACGCAAATAAGATTGCACACCATTTTGCACTACTTGGGAGACATTTGGAAGAGGAGAAATTCTAGCTAGAGGAGCTATTTGAAGAACTTTTCCATCTTTTGATTGTTAATAATGCTATTTAGTATTTGTGGGTGTCTCTAGTTTGTAGATTCTTATAAAAAATAAAATTAAAAAAAATGATTTGATCTTTTTCGCTGGACCAGTGAAGATTAAAATTCCTAGGTTTGATCTGCTTGGATTGAGGAATGAATGGAATTAAATTTATCGATGTTAAGATTATGAGTTTTAATGAATTTCATGATTTTTTTTAATTTTCATTATTTTTGTTATTATTGGTATTATTTTTTCTTGGAGGGATTTGCTGCAGTTGAACAAAGCCACACAGTTTATTTAAAACCAGTTTTATACCAACTGCAGCAAATCCCTCCAAGAAAAAATAATACCAATAATAACAAAAATTTCATAACTCATCTTCATCAGTTTTAACCATATGTGATCAAGAAGTTCCACTATTTGTAAGAAACGAGCTTCCTTAATCCACGATTGAAGGACTCATTTCGGTTAGATGTTAACCAACCATATCTACAAAAGTAGACAACATTATTAGAACATAATATATCACTCAATTATAGAAATATTCGAATATTGTGTTCAAATATTCAAATATTGTGATTGAAATTACTCCATTGTAAATAAAAACAATCTATTTTAACAAGAGTTAGTTACATATTACCTCTTTCCGAAAAGAACAGATAGCCCAATTCTTTGGGCTCATCCTCAACTTTTCATACCATCTAATAGTGTATATGTTGATATATAATTGTATATGAGGGTGTATATGCAACAATTGAGATATATATATACTGAGGGCTCCCATCTAAGGTTAGCCGACTATCTTATCAAAATCTCTTCTCTTCTTTCTCTTATATTTCACATAGTATCAAAGCGGGTCTAAAACCCTAGAAATTTATCATTGAAGAATCATGACGGTGTCCTTGCAATTCTAGGAATTAAGGGAGTGTCAGCAGAAAGCACTGAAAATATTGGCTATTATTAAGGGTTTACAGTTCACAAAGGAGACCAAAATTTAGATTCATGTGATCTAAACTGATTGCTTGGGAGTAGACTAGAGGTTCAAGAATAATGAGTTTGAGTTTCATGCGTTGGAAGTGGTATTTGAAGAGTTGTTCTAGTTGTGGCAAGGTGTGATCATCGCTAGAGATCTCATATGTTCATCACGACGCAAATAAGATTGCACACCATTTTGCACTACTTGGGAGACATTTGGAAGAGGAGAAATTCTAGCTAGAGGAGCTATTTGAAGAACTTTTCCATCTTTTGATTGTTAATAATGCTATTTAGTATTTGTGGGTGTCTCTAGTTTGTAGATTCTTATAAAAATAAAATTAAAAAAATGATTTGATCTTTTTATTTGGACCGATGAAGATTAAAATTCCTAGGTTTGATCTCTTGGATTGAGGAATGAATGGAATTAAATTTATCGATGTTAAGATTATGAGTTTTAATGAATTTCATGATTTTTTAATTTTCATTATTTTTGTTATTATTGGTATTATTTTTCTTGGAGGATTTCTTTGCAGTTGAACAAAGCCACACAGTTTATTTAAAACCGGTTTATACCAACTGCAAAGAAATCCCTCCAAGAAAAATAATACCAATAATAACAAAATTTCATAACTCATCTTCATCAGTTTTAACCATATGTGATCAAGAAGTTCCACTATTTGTAAGAAACGAGCTTCCTTAATCCACGCATTGAAGGACTCAGCTCGGTTAGATGTTAACCAACCATATCTACAAAAAGTAGACAACATTATTAGAACATAATATATCACTCAATTATAGAAATATTCGAATATTGTGTTCAAATATTCAAATATTGTGATTGAAATTACTCCATTGTAAATAAAAACAATCTATTTTAACAAGAGTTAGTTACATATTACCTCTTTCCAGAAAAAGAACAGATAGCCCAATTCTTTGGGCTCATCCTCAACATTTCATCATAAATGATTTCTGATTGTTTCTATAGCTCATTGCATTCAATATCATAAGCTTATGACGTGTATGCTTAAGTAGCTTTCTTCATAATTTTCATGCATTCATCCCATAGAGGTGCAACAATCCCTTTCTTTGAAAGGTTGTTCTTGAAATTAGCCATAAAATGATGGATGCAGTATGAATGATATGACCAAGAAAAATAATTCTTAACAGAGTTTTGAAGGCCTTTGTCACGGTCAGAGATAATAACCAACTCGTCGTCCAGAATGTATGGATCCTCTGTGCTAAACCGGATCTCTCATATGCATTTCAAAAATCACTCCCAATTGCTTTTATTCTCAGTCCCACAAATACAAATAGCTACCAGAAATATCCCTCTATCTCCATTAAGAGCAGTAGCTGCAAGAAGAGTAGCTCTGTACCTATCCAAAAGGTGTGTGCCATACAAGAATAAAATAGGTCTGCATCCATCCATGAAACCCTTCCAACAAGCATAGTACAAGACAAATAGCCTAGTAAACCTTCCATCCTCATGCTCCAAATAAAAGATCCTAGGTTTGATTCCACGACTTGCTCCTTGTGCCATCTAAATAAGTCATACAAGTGTTGTGCCAATCCATACAAATATCATTGAGCGAGCTTCCTCCCCCACCAAATTCTATGATATGAGATTTCCACGTCAAGTTCCCGATGAAGCTTCTTTTTAAGATCAATTATATGGTAGGTGGATTGATCTTTCAATACTATTTTCACTTGATCAGCTACCCACTTTCGAGATGTGTGTGGATGACCCTTCTCCCCTACGCCTCTGCCAAGGCAACTGTGTGCACCACCAATTTTTTTAACATAGAACCGCTTGTTATATACTTGTCGAATACAATGAACCCATTATTCATAGTTTACAGCTTTACAACCCACACTCACTCTGCTCAGTTCATTCTTCGAGAAGCTATAGTCGAAACCTAGTGCAATGGAATAATATCTTAAGCTCTGCTTCAAGTGTTCAATATTATTAAATTATTGACAAACACTTCTAATTGCATGATACCATGAGATAGGAATCTAACGACTTGAACTTTCAACTTCCTGCAATGCATTATGTAAAATAGATGGATTCTATGATGATAAAGCATGTTGTTTCTCTAATGGAATGGTATGATTTCTGCATAGGATTAGACACCTAATTACAACATATCAAATGAAGTTCTTAAAATAAACAAATATGCATAATTTAATAACTTTTGCTTTTGAATAGTTATTTTAAACATTAATTATATTTCACATTTATTTGATAAACTTTTACCTTATACATATCGTGCTTGGTTATTGCCCAAATGAAATCTCTCTTTCCAAATTAATATGCATCATGACAATTTTGTCGTTGCAACCGTGATGTACATTCACCATTATCAAGGCATCAATATCATCAATAACATGAACTAATAGTTCGGCATTGGGGACTTTATAACTCAACGCAATGTGCTTACACAACAATTGACTCTACTTTGCACTTGATTTACTAAATCATTATTTTTCCCTTAACATTCAATGGAATCAAGTAATTATTTCCTTTAAAGTAGATTAACAAGCAATCTCTGTTAGATCAAAAATAAATTTAAATTATAAAATACATCAAGATTCAACATAATAAAAATTTTAAAGAAATGTATATAAAGATGAATGAAGAGAATCGAATCACTTCCTACAAAGGGATAAATGTATTAAATTCAATTCTATATCTAAAAAACAAAATGATTGTTTTCTGTCTAACAACAATTGCAATCAAAGACATGATCTTTCTTTAAAAAATCGGTCTTTTGCTTAAAAACAGAGCTTTTCTAAAAGAAACAGAGTATCTAACCTTAATTCTTCATAAAACTCATAGATCTTGCACTTTAGACCAGCATTCTTTAATGATTACAAGAAACAATGTCTTCTTCCTCTTTATTCTTCAAACACCAAATCATATCTCAACCACTATATCATAATTCTATTAAAGAGAGTTATGCGGGAAGAGAGAAAGGATATTAATGGAGGTGAGAGAATATGAGAGAGCAATGAAGAAGAAAAGCAATTGGTTTTTTTTTTGTGATCTAGGGTTTAACGGCGCCTTTTTTTCTCTCCCTTCCGCTTGCATGAGATTGAGAACTGATAGATATATCACTCGATAGAGAAGAGAGATAGGTGAGGGCTATTTTGGGAAGTTCATATTTTTGGGGCTCACAATAACCATAAATGATGGGAATTGGGTTTGAAGGTAAATGGGTGAGTATTTTGGGTTTAAAGGTTAAGATGAAACTTAATGGGTTTTGTGATAAATGGGGTTCAAATTTTGGGTCTAAAAGCAAAATCCCCCTTGTACTATTGATACTGCGACTGATTAGTGAAGCTGCTCTTGCAATAATCTTGACTTATTTGAGCCCAATTTTTTCTTGCTTTGGAAGTGATTATGTTCTGCATTTTGGCTCTGTTTGTACTTGTTTGCATATTGCAAGTTTTGCTCTAATTGAGCTCAGACTTATTCTCTTTTGAACTTCTGAAAGTGATTTTTGTTAATTGTACAGGATCCTAGATGCTTTCCATGAGTAATAAGGTTTTCTATGAGTAACAAGGTTTCTTGGTACTTTGTAAGCAGCTTATAATAATTTTTTTTGATAAAAGCAACCAACAGTAATTTCATTGTAACTCCAATGTTCATCATAATGAATCTAAATACTTGGATTTTGTTACTATATAGGGTAGCATTAGCGCTTTTGACCAATAATATAACTTGCAGATTAGTTCAAGAAACTTCTTAGTAAAGATTTGTTATAACTTCTACTTTTCATAAACAACAATAAAGAATTGGATATTGCTGAGTGTTTTAGGTACATTTTAGGGATACAAATGTTTCAAAGCAGTCACCAGAATAAAACTATATATTGAAAGATTTTGGTGACTTTATCTTCTGTGTTGCTTTTCATCATTTGAATTCGATATGTAAAGTATTTGAGTTGCCACATTTGATGTTTCGCTTAATATTTCAAGTGTCAATTTAGCAGAGGGCACACACATTGATTGAGCAATAGGCTCAAACATCAGATGCACCAGTGTGATTGCATTAACTGACCATGTACAATGAGAGTTAATTTAGAATCTATTTGTTTTTCTAGCTTATATTCATGAAACATTCGAATCTACGAAAGTTTTTAGGCAGTTTGGTTACAAATGAGATAATTGCTAACAAAAAAATTGACTTGACACTATAATGTAAGTTCTTGCTATAAATGATTGTTCTAAGCCTGGTGCAGAGTATTTTGCTAGTTCTTCTTTGTGATTCTCCAATCCTTCCTTCATAAATAGAGTTTCTCTATAAAGTATGATTACATTAAGCTTTTCATTATGTTTTACCTATCCAAATGGGGCTATGAAATGCCTCATTGTATGCTGCCTAAATTGTTACTAATGGTCAATCTTGAAATGTGGTTTACTTTAGATCTTGCAAGAGGTGCATTGAGGACTAGTGAAATAACGTGGTTAAATTTCACATGAATTTTGGTGGGTTTTGTACAAAAATAAATTACATAAATATTTATTTTTATTAAAGACAAGCTAACATAAACGTCGTAGGGCTGACTGTGAAGTGTGTGAGCTATGGGCTAATAATCAGCAAGTGATATAGAAATTTAAGGAGATAATCAACTCACTTTCTACAACAACCACAAGGTCCAAGCCCCCCACACATGACTTTCCTTTTTGTTTGTTATTCTAACAATGGCACGGAGCCCTTTTGTCTAGAACTCCTAGTTCACTCAAATCTGTCAATGCATCAATCCCCTCCGTCCTTTAAATAAAAAAGTTGAAGAAGAAAACTCATTGGTGACTTTGGTATCTTCAATGTTGCCTTTCATCATTTGAATTCGATATGTAAACTGCTTGAGTTGCCATATTTGATGTTTCTCTTAATTTTGCAAGTGTCAATTTAGCAGAGGGCTCACACATTGATTGAGAAACAGGCTCAAACATCAGACGCACCAGTGTGATTGCGTTAATTGACCATGTACAATGAGAGTTAGGTTAGAATCTGTTTGTTTTTCGAGCTTATATTCATGAAACATTCGAATCTACGAAAGTTTTAGGCAGTTTGGTTACAAATGAGATAATTGCTAACAAAAATTGACTTGACACTATAATGTAAGTTCTTGCTATAAATGATTGTTCTAAGCCTGGTGCAGAGTATTTTGCTAGTTCTTCTTTGTGATTCTCCAATCCTTCCTTCATAAATAGAGTTTCTCTATAAAGTATGATTACATTAAGCTTTTCATTATGTTTTACCTATCCAAATGGGGCTATGAAATGCCTCATTGTATGCTGCCTAAATTGTTACTAATGGTCAATCTTGAAATGTGGTTTACTTTAGATCTTGCAAGAGGTGCATTGAGGACTAGTGAAATAACGTGGTTAAATTTCACATGAATTTTGGTGGGTTTTGTACAAAAATAAATTACATAAATATTTATTTTTATTAAAGACAAGCTAACATAAACGTCGTAGGGCTGACTGTGAAGTGTGTGAGCTATGGGCTAATAATCAGCAAGTGATATAGAAATTTAAGGAGATAATCAACTCACTTTCTACAACAACCACAAGGTCCAAGCCCCCACACATGACTTTCCTTTTTGTTTGTTATTCTAACAATGGCACGGAGCCCTTTTGTCTAGAACTCCTAGTTCACTCAAATCTGTCAATGCATCAATCCCCTCCGTCCTTTAAATAAAAAAGTTGAAGAAGAAAACTCATTGGTGACTTTGGTATCTTCAATGTTGCCTTTCATCATTTGAATTCGATATGTAAACTGCTTGAGTTGCCATATTTGATGTTTCTCTTAATTTTGCAAGTGTCAATTTAGCAGAGGGCTCACACATTGATTGAGAAACAGGCTCAAACATCAGACGCACCAGTGTGATTGCGTTAATTGACCATGTACAATGAGAGTTAGGTTAGAATCTGTTTGTTTTTCGAGCTTATATTCATGAAAGATTCGAATCTATAGATATTTTAAGGCAGTTCGGTCACAAATGAGATAATTTCTAACAAAAGAATTTACTTGATGCTATAATGCAAGTTCTCACTGTAAAATGATTGTTTTAAGCCTGGAGCGGAGTATTTTGCTAATTCTTGTTTGTGATTCTCCAATCTTTTTTTCATAAATGGAGTCGCTTTGTAAAGTATGATTACATTCAGTTTTTCCTTTTGTTTTACCTATCCAAATGTAGCTATGAAATGCCTCATTGTATGTTGCCTAATTGTTACTAATGATCAATCTTGAAATGTGGTTTACTTTAGGTCTTGCAAGAGGTGCATTGAGGACTAGTGAAATAACGTGGTTAAATTTCACATGAATTTTTGTGGGTTTGGCACAAAAATAAATTACCGTAAACCTTTATTTTTATCAAAGAAAAGCTAACATAAACGTTGTAGCGCTTACTGTATACAGTGTGTGAGCTATGAGCTAATAATCAGCAAGTGATATAGAAATTTAGGGAGATAATCAACTCACTTTCTACAACCACCACAAGGACCAAGCCCTCACACACAATTTTCTTTTTTGTTTGTTCTTCTAAAAATGGCAAGGCGCCCTTTTGTCTAGAACTTCTCGTTCACCCAAATCTATCAATGCATCAATCCCCTCCATCCTTTTAAAAAAAATTTGAAGAAGAAAACTCATTGTCTTCCGATTAAATCCTCGCCTATTTTAAAGGGCACAAGCAAAGTATAATTGAGGTATCTCAAATATAGGAAGTCTTATCATAGAATTAATATCTTAGTGCTTACAACTCTTAGTACCTAATTTTATATAACATCTAATGCATGCAGCTGTCTTCCCATTCTAATGTAAAATTGAGGAGCCTAGAATAGCTATAACTAATTTGCGCTGATAGTAACACCCTATGGCCATCCTCATGCATGTGATTATTCCTTTGCACTATGAACTTGCATGACTTTTCATTAATTTATGTTGTTTTCAGATAACATGAGCTTAGTTCCAAATTAATGTACTTAAATATAATAAGTTCCTTAAATTGTTAGTCACTGTAAATTAGACAAAGAAGTAGAAATTTCCCACCAACATGTCAAATTACAAGCAAAGGCCATGAGAAAAAAATAATAATAATAAACTATAGCAACAAGTCACGTAACCCATGTAGAAAATAACCAATTACGAAGAGAAATAACAAGCAAACAGAGTTTCACATTGAAAAGCAACAAGCAAACAGAGTTTCACATTGAAAAGCAAACAAGTTACATCAGCTGAAAGTTAGAAAACAACTAAAACAAGTCCAATAATGATCACCAGCAGCAACAGCACATCCGATCCATGTTTACTGCACTAGTCACTGAAATTCAACAACAGAAATAAAACAGATTCCTAATCTGATTTAGCTGCTAAAAACCTAAGGTTTTGAATGAAGGGGATACAGAACGAAAATGAGGTTACGCCGGCCATAATGACTGTTGATAACCCAAAATTACTGCAGCGTGTCTCAACACAGAGCTTGTAATCATTCCCCACCTCAAATAGCAGTCCACCAGCGGCACAGCTAGCCATATGCAGCAAAAGGTGCACAAGGAGGTCTCCAACTATCAGCTTCGGAATAACTACTCCATTTCGCAGATCTCCTCGAAGTAGAATCCCACTAATGTCGATTGCAGCTGTCAGGATGCTCCAAAGAAGCTGTACTCCTACTGCTATGGCGAAACTCTTGAATACAATGGAGATGGAGAAGTCGTTGACACTGCAGAGGATAAAGACGGAGAACAAAGACTGGATCAGTCGGAGACAGAACCCTCCAATTGTTCCGGCCATACCCGAGAATTCTTCCTTCTTCAATCTGTGTAAAAAAATTTGAAAAAAAAATAATAAATCAAACTAAACTAATCTCTCATCTATTTCTACTTTGGCAAAAGAAACAAATTTAAAAACGGAGCAAATCCCATGAACAAAAACAGAACAGGGAAGAATAATATGCAATTTTTCTTTTTGATAGTAAATCATATAAATTTAAGTAAGCAAAAAAGAGAGCACAAAGACATACGGGAGTTCTTTAAAAAAAGGGTTAAGAGTGTACCAGAATAGAGGCTTTGGAAAAGTTAGGAACTATTGATGGGAGAAGACGAAACTATGGAGAGTTGATGAAGGGGAGAGGGATTTGAATAGGAAAAATATCTCTCTTTAACTCTCTCCAAAGTGCAGTGGTCCAATGCTTTGAATTGAGTTTATTTCTTTCGCTATTTTTAGCGAAAGATTATCAGGGTCGATGTTCTTTAAAAAAGGTTAATTGTGGAAAAGGGATGGACGCGCAGGGGACTCAAATAAATGACATTAAATTGGTGTCTAAGGGCTCACTACCATTTTAGAGTAGGAAGTAAATGATGGACATTTTTTGAGTAGGAACCAATTGACAGCTGTTTGTCCCTAAGCAATGGTTGGAGTAGGAAACAAAAGAAAATCACAAGTCACTAATCAAAGTTAAAGAGGATTTTAACCTACATATCCCGAAAATAGAAATTTCAGATTTACCCCATAAATCTTCGTATTTGCATATTTACCCAAAAATCATCTCATGTACATTAGTTTTGTCTCAACTAAGACTTTGTTAGATTAATGATTATCACATTTTAATTATATTTTTATACCCTCATTACCTATTTTATATGAATAAATATCCCGCTAATAATCGTTTTTATCTTAATTTGCGAGGTTAATGGAGTATTATTGAATAAAAGCCTAAATGACTCAAATTCTCACGAATTTCTACCAATTTTGAAGCCCAAATCGAAGACAAGCGAGGCCCAAGATACCAAGGGGATCCAAGAAGAATTAGTCCAAAATATCAAGAAAAGACAAAATCCGTTGGGAACCAATCGGTTGACGAACCGGTTGGCCTAACGGTTGCTAACCGATCGCCAACCGACGGTTTGCAAATGAATCCAATTAATGGTGGATTTCTCTTCCTTTTGGCTAGGTTTGATCCAATGGTTCACATCAACTCCGTTGGGCTATAAATAGGGGTGAATCTTTGAGGGTTTTGAGTGTGAAATATTTTGTAAAGACTCCATTTGGAGAGGAGGTTACTCTTAATTGAGAAGACCTTCCAAAATTGTAACTTTTGTTACACAATAAATGAAATTTTTCACCCTTCAATTTCCTTTCTCTTCTTCTAATCCAAGGACCAAAAGGAGGATTAGATTAAGATCGAGAGTTGTTGGTTTTCCTTTTATTTCTTTTCTCTTCTTTATTTTCTTGTTTGTAGAATAGATTTACTTTCATGCAATTTACTTTCTTGCAATTTACTTTCATGCAATTTAATTCCATGCAATTTACTTTCATGCAATGTCTTTAATTCTTGTATTTACTTTCTAGAATAGATTTTTCTTTTCTTTAATTCACCTTGAGGCTAGAACCCTCTAGGAATTACCCTTTTCTAAGTGTGGAGCTAATATTTGTGGGATCCTAGAGATTGTTTGAAACTAGCTAACAAATCCAACTCATTCATGTGAGATTGAGATAAGCTAAGTGGATCTACTCTAGATTCCTCATATCTTTAACTAATCCTCCATACTTTACATTCTTGATTTTTCACTTATCCTTGCTTTTCATTTGTTTGTTATTTTCTTTTATTCTTGATTCTTGATTTCATTGATTTTTACTTCTCTCTCACTCTCATATTTCCTCCATGTGCATATAATCTCAAACCTAGTTTTGTTATTATGTGCATATAACCACAACCACATTCTCAACTTTATTTTCTCCTCTTTTGCACATAATCTACATCCACTCTCTCTTATCTCTCCACATCCACTTTCACCATGTACATAAACTCCTAATTGTCGCGCATAATTTGAGAACCAAAACTTGAACAAACTCTTCCTACTTCCCGTTCCTCGTGGGATCGATAATCTTATATACTATAACTTGATAAAGGTTGTATACTTGCAACTCTAGGAGGTAATCATTTATTTCCCATCAAGTTTTGGCGCGTTCGGTTGTGCATAAGTAGGATTTTGATTGACTTTGGTTCTTTATTTTGTGTGTTTTCTTTTGTGTAGGAACTTGGAGCTTGAAGATCAAGAGTTGAAGATTTGAGATTGAGAATTTGCCTCCAACGAGGCTTTGCATTGCTTTTGCGTGGGTAACTTCTCTATCTAGTATTCTCAATTCCACCCTTTAGATAGTTCATTCACATTAGAGACAATTAGGATAAAAAAAAAAATAATAATAATAAAAATAAAGATTTTACCTTTGTCGACCCTAATAAACTTCATTTCTTTGATTATCGACCATAATAAAAAAATAAAAAGATTTTTATTTTTGCATCCTTTTTAGTTGCTTTTAATTCTTAGGGTTGCATTTCATATAATAGTAGGAATTCACCAAGTGATTTGAGCATCTTGATTTGGCACACACTTGAAAATATCTTAAGGGCAAAACCCATTAATCAAGATAAGGTGAGGGATTTCATCACCCTTTCCTTAGCCCAAAATCACTAATTCCTCACTACACATACCCAAGCCTTTTAAAATTTGATTAGGCGTTGGCCCCTAAGGATTCGAGCTCATTAAGGAACAATAATTTCTTAAGTGAACCGGTCCAAGTTTATTTGGATTAATTGGTGTCTAAGGCAAGGTTTAGGGGTTCGTAAGAAGCTCGAAAGGAAAGAGGTACTTAATTGATCTTTGATCTCCCTCTAGTACTATCCTTACCTGGCTAATTACCTAAGTAAACTTTGATCTTTTCACTAAGGGAATTTTGGTTAGGAGCTGGTCTAAGTCAAGTTTAGGCTTAACCCTAGAGTTAGGGTGATTGAAAAGTGATTGCCTTGATTTATTTTTAGTTAGTTTTTCCTTATTTTTTTTTCTCATCATCTTCTTAACTTTTTCTCTTGTCCTTTTTCAAATAAATAAAAATAAATAAAATTTTTTTTTTTGATTTTGGTGTATGCAAACTTGGGTTAGGGATAATACCAATCGCTTAATTCGTTTTGATCCATCTCTTGAACCAAACGATATGGCCAATACCAACCCACCTGTTCTTCAAGATGTTTGTTACCCCACTAGAAATGCAATCCTCTTGCATAAAACTCCCGAGGTCAATGGAGCAAATTTTGAACTTAGACCGCATTTTATTAACATGCTTCCCAAATTCCTAGGAGTAGAAACCGAAGGCGCTTACATTTTATCTCCGAATTTGAAGAAGTTTGCCTCATGATCAAGATGAGGGACTTAACCGAAGATGCGATCAAACTCCGATTTATTCCATTTGCCCTTAAGGACAAAGCAAAAAATGATCAGATAGCTTGCCCACGATTTCATCTCAACTTGGGGTGAATTTGTAAAAGTTTTTGAAAAAATTCTTTCCTATCCACAAAGCGGTCAAGCTTAGAAACAAGATTCAAAATTTTAAAATTGTCCCGGAGAACCTTTTGGAAGTATTTTGACAAATTCAAAGATCTTCTTATCCAATGTCCTCACCATGGTCTTGAAAAGTGGCGATTATGCCAAATCATTTATGAAGGATTGGATTATTCTTCAAAACTTCCTTAGAGTCAATGTGTCAAGGGGATTTCATGAAGAAAAATGCCGATGAAGCTTGGGACTTTTAGAGAGTTTATCAGAAAACCATGCGATGGGAACATTGTGATGACCGTGTTTCATCGGTTCCCAACCCAAAATCGATGGTCTTTCCTTAGAAGCGAACATAGCCTCGAAGCAAAGATGGCTACAATCATGCGTAGGTTAGAAGCTTTAGAAGTAAAAGAACGAGCTCCACTCAAATCAACCAAGTTTACGCCTCAGTTGTCATAACTGTCTGTCTCCATCTCATGTTTCGAGGAATGTCCTCTTTTAGGATCGGTCGACCACTAGGTCGAATGCGCATTCGGTCAGGGTTAATGATCCATTTTCTCCAACCTACAATCCGGGTTGGAGAAATCATCCATTTTGCATGGAACCAGGAAACTACTCCGAAATCAAAATTTCCTCCCTCTTCAAACCAACAATTTCCTAGAAACACAGTTCCTTTCAATTTTCAACAACCAAATGTCATTTCAAAATCGGTCTCCTCATCAATCGCAAATCACACTCCTCAAATTGCGATCATGATAAACGCCTTAATGTTCGAAAAGGGTCTAGAAACTTTGATTAAAACCTCTACGGACCACGAACTTGCGACTCAAACATCAAACACGCTGAATTCCTTCATGCAATCAGCGGGCAAATCCTCACTTCCAACACTCAAGCCATAGCTAGGCTAGAAACCCAACTTGGTCAACTAGCTAATGTCATGAGTGAGAGAGAAAGGAACTTTTCGAGTCAACCCGTGCCCAACCCGAAGGACACGGATCAAGTTCAACCTACTAAGCTGAAGTGAATGCAATCCATTCACTACGGTCGTAGACAGTCGATAATCGGTTAGAATGCCTCTAAGTGAAACCCTTGAACCGTAACAAATTCTCTCCTTCGATGTCTCTACGCTGAAATTACACCTTCGATGACCCGAACCACGAACCGAACCGAGTCTAAACCAGTTGCTCCTTACCCGATAGACTCAGCCTAGGAAGCACTCCTCTCGGGAGGAGAAAATTCTAGAGACTTTCAAGCGTGTTAAGGTCAACATTCCTCTTTAGATGTCATTGAACAAATTCCTTCTTATGCCAAATTTTTAAAGGAATTATGTACCAAAAAGAGGCAAATAAGTTCCAAAGAAAGTCTTTCTCACGCCAATATCGTGAAGTCCTCTCAAAGTCCTATTCATTGAAACATAAGGATCCGTGTTGTCCTACCATCCCATGTATCATTGGTAATACCTCAGACGATAAGGCTTTTAGACTTAGGGGCCAAAGGTCAACTTGCTCCAGATTCAATCTACCAACAACTAGGTGTCGGGAACTCAAGCCAACTAGATGCACACTTCAAGCTAGTCGATAGATCTATAATATCCCTAGGGTGAAATAACATGTATTGATAAAGGTTGAGACTTTATTTTTCCTCGTTGATTTCAGAGTCCTAGAAACGCAACCCGCTTCCAATCTCAAAGCGACGATAATTCGCGGATCTTAGGAAGACCGCTTCTAGCCACTTCTAATGCTCTCATCAATCAACAGAACTGGTCACATGAAGCCGCTTTTGGGAATTCATCACGAATCCCATTTTTCAACCGTAAAATAATATTGATAATCACTTCAAATCAATTACATCCAAGAAAGTTTAACAAGCAGAGAATGAATCGACATTAGTTTTGAGGAAATCTTTCATGAGGAATCGAAATTTTAAAAATTCGTGTTTTATTTTTCAAAATGAGGAAACTGTGGTTGAATACATGCCTCTTGAATGCAACAATTCGAAGAATTTTGTAGGCGGGAAAATTACCAACCCTGGGCCAAAGAGAGGAGCTCGCCGCGACGGAGCCCAATAGCTTATCGGGCGAAGTTTGCTCTAAAAGCCGCCCGTCCAACGAGCTCAGCAAGCAGGTTGATGCTTTCAAGAGCTCGGGCCAAGAAGCGCCAAGAGCTTAGTGAACGCCCACCGAGGTCGCCTCGCCAAGAACTCGCCCGCAAGAGCTCAACTACCGCCGCCTATAATACAAAGGTTTGACGAGGCTCGCCACAATGTAGTTTGACGAGGTTCGCCCCACGCCGGCGAGCTCTCGCCACATGAGTCCAACGCCGCCATCGGGCCAACTCCCTCGCTCGCGGCGCCAAGCACGCCAGTAGCGGGTTCACGGCGACAACTAACGCCAATCACACTTCGAGGGGCCCACCAGCTTGGCTCCCGCTTTGATCGCCAGCTCGCTCCGATCAGAGCAGAACAACTCTAAGCCCGCCCGCCACCGACCGAACGGGCGCGCCAATGGTGGCTCGTAGAAGTGGGCCCACCCACTTTCCACGCCACGGTGATGATGAGACAAGGCTTCATCGCTTCCTATAGCGTCACATCCCGCTACTAGAGGGCATGGCGCCTCACTATTAGCGTCACATCCCGCCGAAGCAGGGAAGACCAGCTTGCTTTTCAAAGCCCGCCGATTAAGAGAACTCGCCATGCAAGTTCAACTCATTTCGCTGGGCCTTTCGCTTGCCTACTTAACCGAAAGCACGCCCACAAGAGGCCCGCCAGCTGACTTCTCGCCGCCGAACTCGCCTGAAGCTCGCTCTCGAGCACTCGATGTGCTCGGCCTGCTATCCACTCTCGCGACATCTTGGGTTATGACAAGGCATGGTCTTCATTACCTCATCGCTGGTCACATCCCACGCTTAGAGAAGAAGATGCCTCTATCAACTGCCGGGTCATATCTCACAAATCAAGGAAGTGACCATGCCTCCTTGCCTATTTATGCTTCACCATCTCCACATGAGAGGGGCCGGGCAACTGGTTGTGAGAAACCACCGCCGAGAAGAAAGAGCAAGCGTAAGAATTACTCTCCCCGCCCCTCAACTCAGCCTCGAAGCTAAGGCTTGATTGTTGAAGTAGACTCCATCCGAATCCTCGATTTGGAGGCTCTCGAGCTCTTGCAAACTCTGCATAGTAGCCCCGCCTGGGCAAGCTCGTAGAACCAACTCAACCACGCCGAGCTTCTATCAAGACCGAGCCCGACCCACGCCGACGGATCGCCCATGGAAGCAAACTCGATTCAGCATCGAGGGAGGCGCCCTACCGCTACCGAATCTAACCCACGTTAAAACAAGAAGGGCCTTCCTTCGCTTCGTTGTAAAAGACCTATTCTTGATTTGTAAACAAACAACTCAAACAATACAAACCGAGAGGAGATTTTTACACCAAACGTAAGATGGCTAACTACAAGTGGAGAAATCGCTTTCAATCCGGAGATGGTGGTGGCGCACTCGACGACATCGCTGAAGCGGACAACAGCTTGAGTCCCCGATGATTGAGTTCACTAAGCTAGGTATGAAGAGTACTTATCTTCGTCTTCGGGCGTAGGACCTCCGACGTTATCAGTAGGGGAAGTTGTATGCGCAACCCAACGCCGAGCGGTCAAGTAGCCAGCTACCAAGTGTTCTACTCCTAATTTCTGTGGGGTTCTATCTCCCAAACCGCTAAGGCCGAACCAATGGCCAAGAGCCAGTTTTAACAAACTCTTGTTTGTTAGCAATGCTAGCCCACTCAAAATTTCACGCAGTAAGAGAGGACGATCGCAGATCACACCCTCACCGTCAACACAGACTTACCTCTCTCCAAGAGGGCTGTACGACGACGACAAACCATTGCACGCCGAGAAGCTTATCGCCCATTTCCGGCCACGAAGTTACTATTCGACTGTGGAAAATCAAGCCAAGACGCAAGAGCCGCTGATCCCCGCGGGTTCTCCTAAATCAGCGAAGTCCTCAAGCAGCGAAGTCTTGCTCGCGCAAGACCCCAAAAGATGGCAGATGGTGTACTTTCTCCAAACAACAAAAAGTTCTCATTCAGCGAGCCCGCCAATCAGCGCGAGCCCGCTCAATCAAGCCTTCACCAAAGCGCCAGACGACAAGTACGGGCGCCAGATAGGCAAATTTCAGCCGGGTATGAGTCTCGCCAGAGCGCATATCTCGCCTCGGGCGAAGACCGCCCAGATCCCACACTTGGGGCTCCAGTGTTCTCGCCGAGCCTTTGAACTCACCGCACCTAAATGCGCCGATGATCCCTTCCGAGCCGAGGGTTGCCATCTCCAACCCACGGAGATCTCTGAGACCATCCGATTCACAAGACATTCGAGAGGCTGATCCTCGCACACCGGAAAGCTTATCCAGCGTTCTCGGCTGACCGCCGCACGCCAAACCATCAAGATGGGAAAGGCTTTCAACCAAACCGAGAGTAAGGCCTCTTCGCTAAAGGCGAACTGCCGAAAGAAACGGGCCATTAGTGGGCCCGAAGCATAAATTGCCTCCGCCAACATGATTGTGGAAGGATAAAGCTAGATACCTGGATTCTTCTGACTCGTGAGTTCTCTTTAGCCGAGGCCTCCCAATCGACGCGGAAGGCGTTTACAAAGACACGCTGCCTCTCCAAACCGCGTACCATTCCATTTGACTACGCGCTGCTAAACTCCATCCGCGACGCAGGAGGAAGAGGCTTGTTCACAGAGGCGACGCCTCAAACGCCAAGCTCGGCTTACCAGAAGTAACGCCGAGTGCACATGACCGAGGCTCATGAGTGGACTAAAAGGTTCGAGGAGCGCAGTCGCGATCTCGCACCGAGCCGCCATCACTTATGAAAGAGATAATGGGACAACCACGAAAAGAAGAAAAAGAAGCCTTCGCGAAATCGCCGAGGGGTCGGAGGAGTCAAGAGCCAGACCTCACCTCACGCAATGCACGGTGAGGAGGGCATAAGTCACCTCCTGGCTACTCCTCCGCATCTTCGTGAAAGCCTACCGGGCAAAGATACCTCGTGATAAAAGGTTTGACGAAGTTTTAATCACCGACGCCAAGCTCCGTGAGAAACATGAACGAAGCCGGGGTAACCGACCTATCCAAAGAGAGGGATACCCCTTATCCAAAGAAAATTCAAGCCTGGGTTGACCTACCGACGGGAAAGGATCTCCTCCCAACACATTTACTACTCGCCCTGCATGTGATTTCTACCGAAATGATCCCATCCTCACGCCGCTGTTCATTGGCACTCTGAAAGGGGTAGCCTTGAATGGTTCGCAAACTCGAAGCACGCTCTATCAAATCATGGGTCGACTTAGAAATCGTTTTGACCCGCTTCTTCCTCGACCCATTAATCGGGTTTCAATGGCTTACCCTAATCGCTGAGAAGCGTATGAAACAGAGGCCAGCTGAATTTGTGAAAAGGTTCGAATCGATCGCCGTGATTGCCGGAGCAGTAGCCGATATTACCCCGACGAGATGTGCCGCTGAATCTCGCTGGCATCTTATCCCACTCTGCCGTGGAAACCCGACTCGAAGGAGTTGGTACGCCAAGGTGAACAAGTGGAAAACATGATCAAGCACCGAAGCGAAGATCCCCAAGACAAAAGGGAACTTCAACCGACTTTCACTGTGAACCGCCCTCACCTAAGGGAAAGGAAATCATGGCCGCCGACTCTAGTCCGCCCCCAAGACGCCAAGCAACATCGTAAATCCAAGCCGCTGGGCACCTGCAGGCAACACGATTTCAAGGAAGACTGGTGGTGCCCACCTTGACACACTCCTTCAAGCTAGAGGATCAAGCTTCCAGAGGTCGCAAGACCAAGAAGTGAGCAAGACGATGACCCAAACTATTGCGCTGCTCCACCGATTCGCCTACCACCCAACGCCAAGTGTTACATCCTCAAGGACAAACTCCGTGCTCTCTTTGAGGCGGGGTGTTGAAGAAAGAAAAGGTTCAAAGAATGTGACCAATTAACATGGTCACCTTAAGATTTGAACCGCCCCCGGCAGCCCACGCGACCGCAGTATCATACCCATTCCTAAAGGTGAGCCGAGGATCATTAACACCGACCCTCACAATCGCCAGAAAAGGGCTTAGTATCACGCACTTACCATCGTGACAAGTCATGTGGGTTCACCCCTCGACCTCCTCAAGGACGAAAGCAAAGGATTTCCGAAGCCACGTATGGGAAAACGGAGAGGCAAACCCGCAATGTCATCTCAAAGAATTCGGATGGAATCGAACAGGAATAGCAACCCTCACCGACCTCGGAGGAAGAGGCGCGATCGCTGCCACAAGAGCGGAAAAGATTTCGCGAAGAATTATCCTACTGGCCACAGATGACCGATGAAACAACCGCAGAATATCACTGAGAATGCCGATAGACCAAGCTCAAGAAACCCGCCTTCCTGTTTAATGTGCTCGCAGCCTAGCAAACATCCCAAAGAAGGATCACATTGTACGTGCCTCGGCCTATCAAGGTCAACCCGAGGGCTCATGAGAGGCTTTGGCCAACTCCGTTTTTACCACACACTTTTCCACCGCCCCCAGGAAGAGACGGAGAAAGGTTGTCCCCTGCTGCTGCTGTGTGTCCGCAACAGATCCCCTCAGATCACCTTCACCGTGATGACATGCTCATCAATAGCACGCCTCATGACAGCCTCTTTACTTCACGGTAACGCTATTCTCCAAGGTGGATAGAATCCGTGGACCCGGATCGCTTTGAGCATTATTCCCTTGACGCCATCAAGTCCCTAGATACCTCGTATGTTGTCTACGACGAACCACCACTATCTTTGGCTTCAACGCCACAGGGACGCGGCCGCTTGGAAAGATCCGCCTCAAATGCCAGTTAGGCAACATGAGGACGGAAGTAACCTGCTACGTCATCCACGCAGAACCATCTTACAATATGCTGTTGGGCCGACCGTGGATCCACAACAACCGCATCGTCCCGTCTACTTTGCACCAATGCCTAAAGTATGTGGATGATAACGGTCAGGTCAAGACTGTGTTTGCCGATAAGCAGCCCTTCAAAGGGGTGGAGAATTACTTCACCGACTCTTTGCTCTACCAAGACTTGGAGTCGGGTCGTAAGGTGCCGATCGAAGACCCGGATAGCGTAATGAGGCCGACCGTGGAGTCCGAAGACAACGAGGGTCTTGTCCTTAATGACATTGAACCCATTGTAATCTCGGGGAGGCCTTGTTATCACCAGCCGATGAGCCGGAGCTCACCCTTAATGAAACTCCTGAATTTGCTTACTCCTCGCCTAGTTCGAAGCTAACTCGTGAATGCAACAACCTGGTTTCACCAATAATTCGCCCCGATTTGCCAGGTTCGCATAATGCATCGACAAGCCGATGATCGAAGTCTTCACGAGCCGCCTTTGTCGTACTCCGCCGAGGAGATCATCAACAAGAGATCATCTTGAAGGGTTGACATGTCCACGCATACGATGTGGGACGACTCAGAGGACGATGAACCCGACCAGCTCATATATACTACGCCAACGCGGCGATGATGGAAGGCATGGGTTACGCTCATTCGCCAAAGAAGGCTTGAACCTTCCGCAAAGGCAGTGAAGATTCCACCCGTACTCGCTTTATGCCAAAGGGGAAGCCCGACGACACACGGTAACGCGAAGAGGACTGGTTATGTCTCCTCTTCGAATGGTAATGCCACTTGGACAGATATCCGGAACTCGCTGAGATCAATCATCTACCTCCTCGCCTTGGGATTCGATGTCCACGGGGCTGGTTTACAAGCCTCACACACTAACATGACTACGGTTGATACCGTTGAGGTCCAAATAGACGAAGCAAATCCCGCTTCATGACGAAGCATGATCGCCACGCCAACTTCAATGGAGCTGGCGCGAGCAATGAGAACCGCCAATCGAAGATAAAATTCTCCGTGGACATGGGAGGAGGCCAACCCCAAACCCATATTTATCACGCTTAGCTTACTCCCCAAGAGAGGGAAGAGCTCATATCTCTTGTCAAGGAATACATCGATGTCTTCGCCGAATTATGAAGATATGCCCGCCTTGATTCCTGTGCGCCATGCATCGCCTTGACATCAATCCGAGGCCAAACCCGCGGAAGCAAAGAAGAAAGACGGTTTCGCCTGCAGATTATGGAAGCAATTGTGGCGGAAGTAAAAGGCTCATAAGGGCTGGCTTCATCAGAGAGGAACAAAGACCCGATTGGGTGTCCAACATCGCCCCAGCCTAAAGAAAATGGCACAATTAGGACCTCGCTACGACTATAGGGACCTCAATGCCGCTTGCCCTAAAGACGAAGTTTCCATTGCCCATCACGGATGTCATCATCGACAACACGGCATGCCGAAGGATGTCATTCATGGACGGTTTTTCGGGTACAACCAAGTCAAAATGCACCTTGAAGATGAGAAACATACCGCTCAACTCCGATGGGGATATACCGCTACACGCTTATGCCATTTGGTTCTAGTGAATGCGACCTATCAACGCCATGAGCACCATTTTCCAAGACCATCCGAGAAAGATGTCGAATGCTACGTAGATGACTTAGTCGAAGAGCCGTGATAAGGGCCACCACTCGACACCGAGAACGGTGTTCGACATCATGGAACACCAACTCGAAATGAACCCCACCAAATCATTCGGGATGTCCAAATGTAAATTTCTTGGTTTCACAAGCAACGGTATGGTTTATGTCGACTCGACAAAGTCCGGAAGCCATCCAAGAACCCAACCACCGTGAATCTCAAGGAATTGAGGGGTTGCAAGGACGCTGGCGATATCCGGGTTCATCGCGAAATCTCTAGTGCCAACCCTCTCCAAATTGATGAAGAAGTCGCTTACGGGATGAATCTTGCCGCCAGCGCTCGAGGAACAAGCTGCTATCTTTCGAACCCACCGGCATCAAGGCCCCCAATCTCGTGCTCGCTCATGTATGTGCGGGCGATGGAACACTCGGCCTCTTCACAAAATGAAGACGCCGGGTCACGCAGCAAGCGCTGTACTACCGAGTAGGACCTGCGGAGCCGAACGGCGTACCCCATGATCGAAAAGCGAATGCCTCGGCCCCGGTATTCGCAATTCGTAAAATGCTGCACTACCTTGCCGGTCGACTATTCATGTCATCTCAAGATGAACCTATCCGAAGTCTTCATGACACAACCCGATCCTGAACGCTTCAGCAAGGTGGCTTTGTTGTCTCAAGACGACATCCATTTCTTCGCTTCAAACCGCAAGGGCAAGTTTCATCTCGCGATCTCATGGCCGCCCACCCGATCGGGTCAAACACGGAATTATTCAAGACATGCCGATGAAACCCATGAGGTCAACACGACTTCACGAAGGGAATTGGCGGCTCTACTCTCTCGGCTGCCCTGCCTGACCAGCCGGGCTATCGCGGGCGTGGGAGTAGTCTTGATCTCCCCAAGAAAACCACGATACCCCGTGCCTTCTCTCTAACGAGCCGTGCTCCAACAACGGGTCGAAGTAAACCATGCTCATCGGGCTCAACCTCGCCAAAGACTCGGGTGAAGCACATCGAGGCTTATGGCGATTCTCACCATCGCCGCATCGCATGACGGAGAGTATGAAGTTAGGAATGATGATCTCATTCCATGCCACCGAAGCCGCCATCGAAATAGCCAAATCATTTGACGCCAGATCGTGCACGCTTCGCTCCAAGAACACGCGACGCAGATGCTTTGGTTTACTGGCGCTAACTTGGCTCAACCGCTAGGAACGAGCCAAAGACGCCACCGCTGTAAGCCGACGCTCTTCCGGACCGTAATCCGCTTCCGAAGGAACACGCATTGTGGCACGTAACCAACCGGAGCTAAGACGGGCGCTTCCCAATCATTGACTATGTCCTTATGGTATGCTACCCGAGGACGTGGAACGGGATTCTTCCGCCAGACGCGTTCGAGGTTTTACTTCGATTCGACGACAAAACATTGTATCAAGGTCATACGACGGCCGCCCATGCCTCGCGACCGACGGAAGTACCCGGAGGCCCTACAGAAGCCCACGATGGTACTCGCGGGCGCACCAACCGACCCAAGCTTTGGGATCGCCACGAAGAATGGGCTATTATCGCCCAAGATGATTAGTGACGCCGCTGCTCATGCCAACGCCGCCATGCGCCAAATCCACGCTTAATTACACGGCAACCGCATCAAGATTTGCATCCCAGAACCTCGTGGCCATTCGAGACATGGGGCATGGATATTGTCGACCAATAGCCACCGCGGCAAGAGGGCATCGCTTATCCCGGCGATAACCGACTACTTTTCCAAGTGGGTCGAGGCGGTACTTCCGAGAGGTCAAGACCAGCAGCCGGATAAGGTTCATCGTGCACCATATCATATACCGCACGGCGCCCCCAGCGATCATCCATGACAACGACCCAGCCGTTAGTCTCGCTTCAATTCGATTCTTCGCGACAAGTTCGTAATACGTAACTCCGCCGCCCACGCCTTTATAACCCATCGCCAACGGGTTAGCTAAGCCTTCAACAAGACGATCATCAAGATCCTAATCTAAGCTAACATCCCATAGCAAGCGACCGATGAAAAGTCTGGGAAAGCTTATGGGCGTGACGCGACTACAAACTGCACTCCCACCCCGACAACACCATACTCTCGTAGTATACGCAAGGCGGCCGCATTACCACTTGAGATTCGTGATCCCGCCCTACGTGTCGCCAGCGCGTGGATGACGTGAAGAGAATCATCGCCGCCGCCTCGTAACTAGAGGCTAGGACAGAACCGCTTAAAGCTCAAGAACACATCGAAGTTTTACCAAGCCCGATCTCTAAAACCTTCGCAAAAGGGTCGACACCGTCTTTCTAGAAGGGCGAAGTTAGTCTTAACCGTCCTAACACCAATGATCCTCAACTCCAAGAAGAAAGGAAAGTTCCGTACTCAAGTGGAAGGTCCGCATGGTGATAGAAATGCCTATTCAATCGGAGCCATCGCCAAGCCGGGATTATAAGATCATGATGCCCATCAACGGAAATTCTCAAGAAGTACTACCCATAGTCTTCAAGAACTACCAAACTGACAAGTACACGAGTATAAACTCCTTCCAAAATTCCCTCCAATCCTCGCCAATAGGATGGTGGGTCCTCAAAGTTGCCGTGATCGCGAACTAACTCCACCATGTTAACACTAAACCTCTGACAAATTCCCTCCAACTCGCAATAGGATGGTGGGTCCTCAAAGTTGCCCGTGACGCAACTAACTCCCATGTTAACACTAAACCTCTGACAAATTCCCCCTCCAATCCTCGTCAATAGGATGGTGGGTCCTCAAAACTATCATGTTAATGAGTACCTCAGATAGTTAGATCAGTTGTCACACTCCCACGTCACTGAACGGCTTGATCCTTTCTCGCACATTCTAATTCTATTAGAATGAGCGAAGGATAGTAGCCTACCATGCGATGAGCTACTATATCAATCAACCGTCACACTCACACGTCCCTGGACGATTTGATTATCCGCCGCCTCGCTAATGGCGCCTTCATCGACGCTACCTACTGCGATGTGCCCTTCGACACTTATCCGCCACTTCTGAGTGACCGGTCGACTCGCTGAATCGCTATGACAAGAACACACCAACCCGACACGACTTACAGCGGTAATTAACCCAACGCCTCATACGGGTAAGGGTAGAGATGAAATTTTAGCATTGAGTCTAAAAGAAACTTCTCGACAACTCATCATACTGAGGGGAATAGTATGGTTAGCCCGATTCAAACGGTAATCGGTAAAGGCAAATCAACCTAATCACCGAGGGTTTGCTAAAAATCCTAAGAGTCGGCCACCAGGATGAGAACCAAGGACCGCAGGCGAGCCATTCGAGACGAAACAATCGAATGATATGAAAGAAAAGGAGTCCACTTCTCATTTATAATAAAGGAAAGGGGACAGATTACAAAAGAGGGAAGTACGCTCAAACTGGAGGTCAAAATCTCTTAAGTCGCGACCGCATCCCCGAATCGCCTCCTGCGGTTCTCCTCCGTGGTGAGGACCTTTTGGCGGATGTTCTTCCTCCGTGAGCGACTCGGGCATTGTGAAGCTCACTTCTTGTCTTCTAAGACCCTCGCCTCGAATCGAATGACCAATTGCCGTTGACCTCGAGCCTCCAGTTTCCTTTCAAAGCTCGCCACGAAGCCGTTTCATGCTAGGAAGGCTCGCACCGGCAATGGTTTCTTCGGCTTCCAGATATGGATTTGTCGGTCCCGCCAAGAAGGCGAGGGCCTTCGGGCGCCTCTTCCATCTTTTGCCATCGTAAACTGCTCCACTTCTCGCGTCACCAGTTTTCATGGGCCATGGTCTCGTCCAAGAACCGCTTCGCTTCGATGGATTGCACACGCTCGTGAGCCGTGATCCAAGAGATTCTTAGAGCCGGGCAATCAACTCTTCGGCGCCTTTTTTCGCCGATAAGCTGCCGCTGAAATGGCGGCCGATCCGCTACCCAAAGTACTTAGGTTGCCTAGGTACATTTGAAGCATGGGTTTGAGCTCACTAAAAGAGCAGCCCCCACCCAATACCGCTTTGGACGCTTATCACGAAGAAGGGCTCAAAATCCTTGATCGTAGCCTCCACGAAGCTCCGCTTGAGACGAGGTGAGGAGAGAGAGGAATATCCTCTATAGGCGGAGCCGGGACCGAGGGTCGGGTCGTGACAGCCTATGAGAGTCGACACCTCCCCGAGCCTCCTCCACCGGGCTCCCCTCTTCACTAATGAGCGCCCTCCCGAAGCGAAGCCATCTTGAATAGCCGCCTCTCTTCGGCGGAAATACTGACTTGGGACGTTCTCGCCGGCCGGCGAAGCTGCCTCCCTCCAACCTCCTCTCCTCGTGGGATGAGACCACTTCAGATCCGGCGGTCCTTCTTCATCCTCCTGAGACTTGAACGGGCGCGGGCTTGTACCTAAAAAAAAGGGGAAAGCCCGAAGTTAATCACATGTAACTTATCAAACTAAAAGAGGGACCCGAACGATACCGAAGCAAGCGACGATCGGGCCGGGTCAACGCTGCTCGCTACACCACCAAGACCCCGATGTGGTTACAATGAGCCCAATGGAAGGAGAAACCTCTTCTGGGGACCCTCTTGGCCACCCCTCGCCAGCCAGGCTTTTACCCTCCTCCCTGGACGCCGGCCAAGGTGAAGGAGTGGGGGTGGAAATTGGCATCCTGCAGCTTACCTACAATAGCATCCCTAGCCCTCCAAACCTCCACTCTAACCAGCTTGAGGGACCCCGCCTAAAACCGTGGACGAGTGGGGTCATAAGGAGGTGGAAGGACAACATGAAGTCATCACTCAAACCTCCTGGAAAGCCCATGTCCCAAATGTAGCCCTGAGGACTCCTGGCCGGAAGTGCTTCGACACCTCAGAGTCGCCTAACTTCCTCCCTCCGAGGTACGCCGCCTCCTCAATATGGGCGCTTCTCCCCGCCAGGTGTCCGAGAGCACCTTCGACGGGCGTAGCGCCGGTCAAGCAGGATGTATAAAGGTCGAACCCTTCCGGGGAAGTACTCACGCCCCGATACCACTTGCAGTAGGTGAACGAGTGGCAAAGAGCTCGGTCCCTCAAAGGCAGCTCAAGACACCAAGATAACCAGCAGGTCAAAACCACGCCCCGCCTACCAAACCCCTTCGAATTTCAGCTGAGGGTTGATATTCCCAACATAGAGCTGGTCGTATCCAAATTGGCGCGAGAAACGGCTAGGAAGGTAGGGTTCCAAGAGGCATGATCAATCTGCATCGAAGGAGATGGTAGCCAGGTCAGATATTGACCAGCCCACCGGCCACCAAGGGTTAAGAGGGTGTACGATCCGAGGGAACCATCCCGAGACTCGCCAGGCCCCGCCCGAAATAGGGAAACACCGAAGAAGTCAGAGCCGCCAAAGAAGGAGAGCGCCTTCCTCATTTCCACAATATCCCGGAACTTCCAGGAACAAGTCTCGAGCCGCTGGAGGAATGGGACGGTCCCGCCTTCCTGGCGCGCTGCTGGTGCACTCATCAAGCACTCGCAGTGCAACACCAACCATGCCATCGTATGTGTATGGCAAGCCGATCCGAGGGTTGGGGTCTTGGCCATCTCCTCCTCCGGCCCACTTCAACAAAGGAGACGCGATGAATTGTGCCGACAACCCCGAGTCCACTTCAGACGCCAGCCTTCATGGCGGCCTACACCGCATGATCACCCATAGGCTTAGCCTGACGCCGATAGACGACATCCACTGATCGCCAACGAAAGTGCGTGGGCACCACACACCTCTTCAACCACAACATCAACAGCCAGCGGCCTTGATGAGATCGAGTCCCCACCGATGGTGGTAGGACGCAAAAGTAGTCCCCACCGGAATCCCCTTCGCCGTGATCGATAGTCTCCGATTCGCCATCCTCGTGCAACCGAACGGATCGCTCCACGCCGCATTACGCACCAGCGGAGAATGGGCCTCTTCCTCGCCTCGTATGGGGAACAGTAGTCCACCTTCTTGGCCGATCCCTGCCGCTCCTCTTCTTGTCGCTTTGTGGTCCACAGATCCGAGAGTGTCCAGACAAATGTGGTAGTGGCAGAGAAGCTCCCATAGGGTTTCCACCACTTGAGGGGAATGGGTGGAGAGATGGTCGAGCTCCATTTGGCCAGGAATGTACTCTTCATATGGGAACTCCCCCATCGCACCCGACACTCGTGCATCTCGTGAAGAGCCAACCCTAACTCTCGTTGGTGTATAGAAAGTACCGCTATCCGGACAAGAAAGCTCCAAAGACGCTTTGAAACCGAGGCCGCTGAATCTTAATACCGTGGGTGGCTCGATTCTCAATGCTCGATCCCTCGAGATCGTAATTCTCGCCGTAATCCAACTCTATGATTCTATGCTACCAAGGACTGCCACCGATGAATGTACCCAACCTGGAAATCCTTTGGGGAAACTGCCCTCCCGCTTTGAAGAAGCGGTGGCGGAAGGTCTCCGCCGCTTCGGGCTGCCCATAGGCAATTCATTTTGCGTAAGACCGATGAAGAGCAGCCACGCCGATGGGAGCCGCCGAATTCCATATCCAGCTTTGGAACCCGTGGAAGGTTCCGCAGTGACTCCATCCTCGAAGCGGAGTCAAGTCCCGCCATTTTTCCGAACTCGAAGGGAGCGAGCTCGACTAGAGAAAATCCCCGCGATCATGTTGGGGAGAAAGTATCGGCTTCGCCAATTTCACGCGAACCATTTGCTTTGGGCATGATCAAGGATCAACTATGGCATCACCAAACATGAAGTCGCTTCACCATTTCACTACGCCGACGCTTAGCATCGCCGATCGCTGGTCAACTCGCGCAGGCCGATAGTGTCCTCGGATACACGCCGCCGCAATTCAGAGTTCGACAAGATGGAAGACCGCACCGGTCAAGGAGAGGAAACCCGAGGAGCCGAAACCCGCATGACTAAGCAAGGCCAATCGCCGTGACTTTGGAAGGACCTCGTCGTAAAAGGTAGCCGCAAGATGAAATGAAAGAATGTTAAAAGACTTGACTCGACAACTCTTGAGCGGCGAGCCGACTCGACAACTCTTGAAGCGGGCGAGCCGACCGACAACTCTTGAGCGGCGGCTGACTTCGACAACTCTTCAGCGGTGAGCCTTTTAAGCGAAACAATCGAGCTCGCCACAAAAGCAAAGCCGCTGAAAGTAAGACACTTACATCACGGCGAACCGATTGGATAACGAACTTCGCCAAAAGCAAAGGCGAAGTCCGCTTGTTAAGCGACCTCACCGGTACAACCGGACCTCGCTGAATAGAGCGAGACCCGCGAGGGCGAAACGAGTCTGTCAGTCCCGGTGCCACAACTTACCGCGAAGCGGCGGCAGCGGCGCTATTGTGGCCTTGGCAGCGATGTGGCGGAAAGAAGCGAGCCTTAGAATTGGTCTTCTTCGACTTAGGAGCCATTACGATCAAAGTGAGATCGGGTTTTCTTGAAAACAGGCGGAAAAGATTTTGAAAACGGTGGCCTCCCAGCGAAAGAACGCTTTATATGGCCCAGTCTCACGGTCGAGATTCACCCTAGGTAAATCTCGGTGGTACGAGATTCATCGGTTGAACATGAATTTGTACGATCCCTGCCAATGACGGACCCGGATCAAAGCGCCAAATCTGCGGCTTCGGATCGGCGGGTGAAGGCGAGGCCCCATCGGATCACATTTAATCGCGAGCCGAGCCATCGTTACCCCATCGGGAGAAGACCGCGTGCTGCTTCATAAAAAAACACCGCCCCACCAAATGGATTGAGCTCGCCGAAGACGGAGTCGCCCATCAATGGTTTGAGCTCGCCAGACGGAGCTCGCCCACCAAATGGTTTGAGTCATTTGAAGACGGAGTCGCCCACCAAATGGTTTGAGTCACCAAGACGTTCGCCCACCAAATGGTTTGAGCTCTCAAGACGTAGCCGCCCCACCAATGGTTTGAGTCCCAAGACAGCTCGCCACCCAAATGGATTGAGCTCGCTGAGAGAGAGTCACCACCGAAAGGTTTGAACTGCCGGAGCTCATCAAGCAATGATTTGAGCTTCCCGAGTTGAACTTCGTTTGGTGATCTTTTACATAAGATCCACGAGTATCATAAAGCATCGCACTTACTGTGGGCTAAAGACAATACATTCGAACAAAGTTATGACAACATGTCCCAAAATCAAAAAGGAGCTCGCCTGTTCATTCAAAGTGTTTCAGACCGTATCCAAACTTGATTTTGGTCTGAAAACTTTGAAGGGGGTCTTGTAGGCGGGAAAAATTACCAACCCCGCCAGTCAAAGAGAGGAGCTCGCCTGCACGAGCCCAATAGCTTATTGGGCAGTTTGCCTAAAAGCTTCGTCCAACGAAGCTCGCTTCAAGGGTCGATGCTTCAAGAGCTCGCGCAAGAGCCTAAGAGCCGCTTAGCGAATCTCCCGCCTACGAGGTCGCTTCGCCAAGAACTCCCGCCGCAGAGCTCAACTACCACGCCCACAACAAGGTTTGACGAGGCTCGCCACAACAAGTAGTTTGACGAGGTTCCCCACGCCATGAGTTCTCGCCCACATGAGTCCAACGCCGCCTATCGGGCCAACCCTCGCTCAGGCGCCGCACGCCGCAAGGGTTCGCCGGCACAACTAACGCCAACTCACACTCGAGGGGCCCACCTGGCCCCGCTTTGATCGCTAGCTCGTATGAACAGATAGAACAACTCTTAAGCCCGCTCGCCGCCTGACCGAACGGCGCAATGGTGGTTCGTAGAAGTGGGCCCACCCACTTTTCACGCCACGGTGATGATGAGACAAGGCTCTCATCGCCTTATAGCGGTCACATCCCGCGCTTAGAGGGCATGGCTTCTCACCTATTAGCGTCACATCCCGCGAAGTCGAGGGGAAGACCGCTGCTTTTCAAAGCCCGCCGATTAAGAGAACTCGCCATGCAAGTTCAATCATACCAAGGCCATTTACGAACCGAGCACACGCCACAAGAGGCCCGCCATTGACTCGCTCGCTGAACTCGCCGAAGCTCGCCTCGAGCACTCGACAGCTCGCCCGCTACCCACTCGCACATCTTGGGTTATGACAAGGCATGGTCTTCATTACCTCATCGGTGGTCACATCCGCAGTTAGAGAGTATGGTGCCCATCAGCTGTCGGTGGTCATATCCCACAAATCAAAAGTGACCATGCCTCTCCTTGCCATTTATAAGCCACCATCTCCACATGAGAAAGGCAATCTGGTTGTAGAAACCACGCTGAGAAGAAAGAGCAGCGGAAGAATTACTCTCTGCTCCCTCAACTCGATTGAGCTAAGGCTTGGATTGTTGAAGTAGACTCCATCGAACTCTCGATTTGGAGGCTCTCGACTCTTTGCAAACTCTTGCATAGTAGCCCGTCCAAACAAGCTTCGGGTAGAGAGCCGAACTCCACCACCGGGCTTCTCTTGCTGCGGAGCCCGAGCGGACGTCGGCCGGATCGTCCAGGGAAGCAAACTCGATTCGAGCATCGAGGGAGGCCTCTAAGCCAGAGACCCACGTTAAACAAGAAGGGCCTTCCCTTAAACATTAATAAAGACCTATTCTTGATTTGTAAACAAACAACTCAAACAATACAAATCCGAGGAGGAGATTTTTTACACCAAACACTCTTTACGATGAGCTTAGATTTTTGAAGAGCAACCAAAATGTCAAATTTTCATTAATCAAAAATCTAAGTTCAAAATGCATAACCAATAATACCTACCTTAATTTCTTTTAAAACACATTGCAAACCTTGGAATTTTCGGAATTTGAGAACATCATTGATTATATCATCTTGAAATTCTTTAAATTTAGGGTAGAATTTTACGCAATAAGGTAGGATTTAATGTAGAATGTGAGCTTCTCATGTTTCATTCTTTATTCTACATTTTATTTTTGTCCCACCATAATAATAAAAGAATTTATTCTTCTCTCATGTGAGAGTTTCTTGTTCTTTTCAAAAAAAAAAAAAAAAAATGAAAAAAAAGAAAAAGAGAATAAATTTTTGACTTCACCTTCTCATACCAAAGGTAATTCTGAATTTTTATCATTGTTCGGTCGTAAGAACAAATGTAAGTGCTTCCATTCTTATCTGTTTTACTTTGTGCATAATAGAATTGCATTGAGGACAATGCAAAATTTAGGTGTGGGGTGGGGATTAGTCATTTTTATCTTTATCTTAGTTTTTTTTCCTTTTTCTTACCATTTTTTTTATGTCATTTTTCTCTTTTCATCATAAAAAAAAAAGTCACTTGCCAACTTAATAGAGTTAATTAATAATTGATCTATTTGATAGAATTTAAGTCTTCTAATCCTTAGTTAGTTCTATACTCAAGTTTACCTTTTATGATAACTCTAAATAAATTTCTTAAAATAATTTTCAAAGTAGTATACTTTACTTAAGTTTTAACTTAGATTTTTAATTAAAGTAATGAAATTTTTGCATGCCTAACTTAGAGTTGAAAATAAATTTTCAAGTTGTCTTGATCTAAATATTGTTCAGAATATATATACATATACACATATATATATTATACTAACTTAACAAGAGAAAAAATTTCTCTTAAAATCATTGGTGGTTCTATTTTACTAAGCCTAAGTTGGTGAATAATTAAGCCCGAGGAGTAATTCTATGCTTAATGACCTAAGCTCAATTGTGGTTGGGATTCATTGGCCAAAACTCGCTAAATGGTCACTTAGAAAGCAGATTAAAAACAAAACCACCAAGGAATAAAGAGTAAAAAAAAAAAATCATACTAACCATGTTTTTATATATAGTTATATTTGTATATGTTCTTGAAGAAATAAATGGATTAAAAGACTTGAAGTTTGTTTAAAACAAAGAGTTAGCATGTTCTTTTCAAAACTTTTAAATTAAATTTTTGAGTTAAACTTGGTTTTGTATAACTATAATGGAAGGATTTTTTAAGAAAATTACATTGGAGTTATGATAAAACGCGCTTTCTTGAGTATTAACCAACTTCAATTGGAATGTTTGAATATATCAAATGTGTTAATTATTTTATTAACTTCTTTAAATTGGCAAGTTGGTGAATTTTGTGGGTGTATTCACTGCAAACCCTCACGAGACTACAACTAGTCCCTTGGGGGTAACCCATGGGTTTAAAGGCTTGTTGTATCTGCTAAATGCAAGCGATTCCCTGCGAAAGTGAGTTAGGTTTTCTTTTTATTTTTTTGCTTGAGGACTAGCAAAGTTTGGTGTGGGGGTATTTGATTATCACATTTTAATTATATTTTATACCCTCATTACCTATTTTATATGAATAAATATCTACTAATAATCCGTTTTTATCTTAATTTACGGTTAATGGAGTATTATTGAATAAAAGCCCAAATGACTCAAATTCTCGAATTTCTACCAATTTTGAAGCCCAAATCGAGAAAACGAAGGCCCAAGATACCAAGGGGATCCAAGAATTGATCCAAAAATATCAAGAAAAGACAAAATGGTTGGGAACTAATCGGTTGACCGACAGGTTGGCCACCGGTTGGCTAACCGGTTGGCTAACCGATCGATAACGATCGGTTCTAGCAATCGGTAATGGGTGGATTTCTCTTTCTTTTGGCTAGGTTTGATCCATGGTTCACATCAACTCCAGTTGGGCTATAAATAGGGTGAATCTGAGGGTTTTGAGTGTGAAATATTTTGTAAAGACTCCATTTGGAGAGGAGGGTTACTCTTAATTGAAGACCTTCCAAAATTGTAACTTTGTTACACAATAAATGAAAATTTTCACCCTTCAATTTCCTTTCTCTTCTTCTAATCCAAGGACCAAGGAGGATTAGATTAAGATCGGAGTTGTTGGTTTTCCTTTTATTTCTTTTCTCTTCTTTATTTTCTTGTTTGTAGAATAGATTTACTTTCATGCAATTTACTTTCTTGCAATTTACTTTCATGCAATTTAATTCCATGCAATTTACTTTCATGCAATGTCTTTAATTTTGTATTTACTTTCTAGAATAGATTTTTTCTTTCTTTTAATTCACCTTGAGGCTAGAACCCTCTAGGGAATTACCCTTTTCTAAGTGTGGAGCTAATATTTGTGGGATCCCTAGAGATTGTTTGAAAATAGCTAACAAATCCAACTCATTCATGTGAGATTGAGATAAGCTAAGTGGATCTACTCTAGATTCCTCATATCTTTAACTAATCCTCCATACTTTACATTCTTGATTTTTCACTTATCCTTGCTTTTCATTTGTTTGTTATTTTCTTTTATTCTTGATTCTTGATTTCATTGATTTTACTTCTCTCTCACTCTCATATTTCCTCCATGTGCATATAATCTCAAACCTAGTTTTGTTATTATGTGCATATAACCACAACCACATTCTCAACTTTATTTTCTCCTCTTTTGCACATAATCTACATCCACTCTCTTATCTCTCCACATCCACTTTCACCATGTACATAAACTCCTAATTATCGCATAATTTGAGAACCAAAACTTGAACAAACTCTTCCTACTTCCCGCCTCGTGGATCGATAATCTTATATACTATAACTTGATAAAGGTTGTATACTTGCAACTCTAGGAGGTAATCATTTATTTCCCATCAATTAATAACATTATTAGTAACATAAAAAAATTTAAGATTCTAAGAGTGACTTTGGAAGATTTCGAATGCATTTCATAAACATTGATACTATAAGAGATCTCGTCCATAATTAACCTTTTGGCGGGGACTAATTTCAAAATACTTAAAGAGTTTTGAGACTAGCTTCAAAATATAAAGATCGGGTGACTAGATATTAAAAGTTGGGGACTAATATTGAAAACCGATTTAATTTTACAGTAAGAAGCAAAAACATTTGGACGATTCTAGGTAGGAAACAAATAGCATTAATTAGTTTGGTCCACAAGCCATGTTTAGAGCGTTAAACAAAAAGGATCAAAGTTGAGATAAAGCTATTACAAAGATGGGGTTTTGTAATCATTATATCTTTGAAATAGTAATCTTAGATTTACCCCTAAATTTTTGTATTTGCATATTTACCCAAAATCATCTCCTATCTATTAGAGTAGTCTAAACTAATATTTCATTAGATTAATAACATCAATAACATAAAAAGTAGAAGATTCTGAAGGTGGTTTTGTAAATATTATAAACTCTAGGTGAGTTCTGAAAGATTTGAAGTAATTCTTGTGAAGTTTGTAGGTGGTTTCCACAAATTTTGGAAATTATGGAGCTATTTATAATTTCGTGCATTTTCGAGGTGCTATCTTAAAACTTGTGAATTATGGCATTTGTTATGTATAGTCATAGTCTTTGGTATTTTTGCAATTTGAGGCATTGATTTGTAATTTATGTTGAGATATATGTAATATTGTTCTCTCACGTCAATTAGGCGTTAATGTATTTCTCTCACGTCATTTTGATTTTTCTAACGGATGGATTTTTAATTTTGAAAAGAATATTTTAAGTAGATTATCATTTGTTATTTTTCATTGTGTAAATCAGTTATACTTTCTTTTCTTTTCTTTTTTAAAATTTTTCAGAAACAGTTTTATTCTTCTTATAAAAGAACCCCCTTTGAAAAACAAATGCTATTTTTAAGTTGGCGAGTTCTATTTAGACATAGGTATTAAACTCGTGGAAGGACAAAATTTTAGGCAACTCTTTCCAGAGGTTACAACTTTATTTTTTTAGGATTTTACATAAAAACACCTTAATGTTTACTCAAATTGATAGTTACCTTCTACTTTTTTTTTACTTAAAACCACCGAAATTGCTTACATGCTTTCAATGTCACACCAATCTATGATTTTTATCGTTACCACCTATCTCTTACCACCTATACTTTTATATTTTTATGGTTACCACCTTTACTAAACACAAAATGATATGTATACTATATTTACCTTTATAAACTTTTGACATGAACCAACCGCTATTTTATGAAAATCATAATTACCCTATATAAGTTTAGGTGGTAACTTTACCTCAAAAAAAGTTTAGGTGGTAACGATAAAAAACATAGATTGGTGTGACATTGAAAGCATGTAAGCAATTTTAGGTGGTTTTCAGAAAAAAGTAGGTGGTAACCATCAATTTGAGTAAAGTTAAGGTGGTTTTATGTAAAACCCTTTTTAATTAAAAACTTAGCTCCGCTCTGTTGACTAAAACTATAGAATTTATCCAATTTCATTCCTTCCCAAGTGATTAGAGTTTTTCATTGCTGATAATAAAAGAAAAAAAAAAGAAAAAACTCATTGCTTGGATGATCAATGGGAGGAGAGGTAAAATCATTAATGACATCAGGAAAGCTAAAGTTTTCAACTTGCATGTTCATTGTATGGTTTGCAAGAACTGTTAAAGTTTTTCATTATGAGGTGCTTCCAATTAAAGAATGTACTAAGCTCATTGTGTTTGAGTTGAAGAACAAATATAGCACTATTGGTAGAAAAAAGGATACAGACAAAGACAAATAGGGAGTTGTGCTCATCAATGCTAACTTCGTGAAGAAAATGAGGAAGAGTATTGGTAGCACTTGTTAGCCACCGATGCTTTCTTACTACAAAATTCTTGCATAGAGTCCTTTTTAATGGAGGCCAGAGAGTTTATGATGGTTGTACACATCGCCTTCGCAAATGAGAAATAAAATGCTTTCTTACTACAAAAAAGTGGGATAAGGCCCCAACTTCATTTTATACTTAAACATTCACCACCAAAAGGCCCACTGGCCGATATGGAATTAACCTAGATCGGTCATTTTTCTTTAATTTCCTTGTTTATCTTTTTTTTTATTATAATAATTTGCTTTAGCTTCTGTTTTGGATTTTCTTTGGATTAAGAAGATGGTTGAATAGAATAAGTAATGGATTTATTTGATGATGATGGTTTTTCTATGGTGTGGGATGGATGAAATAAAAAGGTATTGGGTAGAGTGGAGAAGATGCTAGAATTGATGGAATGAATTTGAAGTTTGGAATTTTTGTAAAAATATATATTTTTTGAGATGGTGTAAGTTAGCAAAGATCATGGTGTTAAGAATAGAGTTTTTGAGAGAAAAGAGACTTCTGAGAGAAAAGAGACTTTTAAGAAGAGAAGACTTTAGGGAAGATGCTTATTTTATTCATTGTATTGAACTGTTTAAATACAAGAGTAAGAGGAGAGGTCCTAGAATTCTAATCGATGTGGGACTAAAATAAAGGAAAGCAGATATCCTAATACTACTACATCTAACACCCCTGGTCAAACTCACGGTCGGTAGAGAACCGAGAGTTTGGATAAGACAAGACAAATTTGGATAGACGGTTATTGGCATGGCTTGGCAAGAGGCGGTTGAATTGGAGCACATCGGTTGCTAGAATTGCAGTTGGCAAGATCGTGGTATAGTCTGGTCTCGCTGTGTCGCTGCTGAGGGTGCTGCAGATAGAAGGGTCCAGCGGTGTCGCTACCGTGGGCGCTACAGTTGCAGATAGTCCGCCGATGTCGCTGCCGTGGGCGTTGCAGATGCAAAGGTTCGGCGGTGTCGCTGCCATGGGCACTGCAGTTGCAGATGGTTGGACGATGTCGTTGCCATGGGCACTGTAGATGGTCCAGTGATGTCGCTCTTGTGGACGCGACGGTGCTGTCGTGTGGACGAAGGGTCGACGCTGGGTGCATCGTGGACGACCGGATGCTGTTCTAGCCCGAACTGGGTCGAGCGATGGTGCAGATATGGCTGGCATGGTCGCCTGGTGCAGTGACGTGCGGTGGTGCGATTTTGGGTCGAGTGGTCAAGTGACATCGATGTGGGTGATTATCACATTTTAATTACAAATTTATACCCTCATTACCTATTTTATATGAATAAAGATATTACTAATAATTATTTTTATCTTATTTTGCAGGTTAATAAAGAAATAATGAATAAAAGCCCAAAAGACTCAAACTCTTTATTTTTCTGCCAATTATTGAAGCCCAAAAACGAACTCCAAAGAAGGCCCAAGAAGACCCTAGGATCCAAGAGAAATTCGTGAAGAAAAATTAAGAAACGACAAAATGTTAGAAACAAACGGATTGGCCAATCGTCGGCCATCACCTACCAACCGACTAATCGGTTGGTTTGCAATAAATTTGAATTAAGGGCTGATTTCTTCCACATCAACTCATGGGCTATAAATAGAAGGGTAGAGGAGAGGTTTGAGGTGAAATATTTTGTAAAACTCCATTTGGAGAGGAGGGTTACTCTTAATTGAGAAGACCTTCCAAAATTATAATTTTGTTACACAATAAATAAAATTTTTCACTCCTTCAATTTCCTTTCTCTTCTTTTTATCCAAGGACCAAAAGGAGGATGAGATGAAGATCAGGAATTGTAGGTTTCTATTTTATTTCTTTTATATTTCTTTTTCATTTAATTGCTTTGTAGTTTAGATTTACTTTCATGAAATTTACTTTCATGCATTGTCTTTAATTCATAGATTAGATTTACTTTCCTTACAATTTTCTTTTCTTTTCTTTATTTTCTTTGCTCTTATTTTTCTTTTTGTACTTAGTTTTCTTTCCTCCTTCCTCTCTTGATTTCTTTTTATTTTCCAAAGATGTGGAACTAACCTCTTGTGGGGATCTAGTTTTACATGAAACTAGTCTAATTCTCTCTTATATTTGTGAATCACTCTCTTATGCTTAAAAAGATCATGTTTAGGCTAATCAACTAGAGAACTAATCGATAGAAGAAGAATTTGATAGTCTATGCATCCTTTAAGTGGTTTGATAGGTTATGCTTATGAATTCTAGGATTACTATCTTGTTGTTATTCTCCTCATGAGTATTGATTTCATTTAGGTGATAATTTGATAGGATATACTTTTCTTAAGTGGTTTGATAGTCTATGCTTAATAAATCTAAAATGAAATGTGATAAAAGAGAATTGTTCATATCTTATAAGTAAGATTAGTTAGTGGATTCAATTCTAGATTCCTTCATATCTCTAATAGTATCCTCCATCTTTTGCTTTATTGATTTTGTTTTCTTGATCTTGATTTTCCTTTACTCTCTCCTCTCTCAATCTTGTTTTCTTTTATTTTGCACATACTTGGTTTTCATTTATCTATCTCCATCATCTCAATCTCGCTTTATTTTCTTTGCATTTATTTTCTCTCACTCTCCATCTCTCCATTCTCACTTTCATTTTGATTTATTTATACTTTGTCACCTTCACAATCTCAATCTCTCCACAACACATTTTCTTTCTCGTTTCATTTATTTTGCACATAATCCACAATCCACTCTCTAATCTTTTCATGACAACTTTCACCATGTACATTTACCCCTAATTGTCTTGCACATAATTTGAGAACCAAAACTTGAACAAACTCTTCCTACTTCCCGTTCCTTGTGGGATCGATAACTCTTTATACTATAACTTGAAGGTTGTATACTTACAACTCTAGGGCATTATTAAGTCCCCGCCAAGTTTTTGGCGCTGTTGCCGGGGAAGGCACTTATTTGTAGGATTTTTCTATATTTGGTTCTTTAACTTGTGTATTTTCTTGTGAAGGAACCTTTTTGGAGCTTGAAGATCAAGAGTTGAAGATTCAAGATTGAAGAATTGCCTTCAAAAAGGCTAGGATAGCTTTGCGTGGGTAACTTTTCTATCTTGTATTTTCAATTCCACCCTTTAGATAGTTCATTCACTTTAGAGACAATTAGGATTAAAAAAAAAGAGAAAAAAAATATTTTATCCTTGTTGACCATAATAAAATCCATCTTCTACTTAGACTTTTACTAACTGTGATAATAAATTCAAACTAGAGCTCTCACACTTTGTTTGATTGTGGACCATAATTAAAAAAAAGATTTTTCTTTTGCATCCTTTTAGTTGCTTTTAAATTCCCGTGGTTGCATTTACATATAATAGTAGGAATTCACCAAAGTGATTTATGATCTTGATTTGGCACACACTTGAAAATATTTTGAAGGGCAAAACCCATTAATCAAGATAAGGTGAGGGATTTCATCACCCTTTTCTTAGCCTAAAATCACCAATTCCTCACTACACAACCAAGCCTTCTAAAACTCATTAGACGTTGGCCCCTATGATTCGGAGCTCATTAAGGAACAATAATTCCTTAAGTGAACCGTCCAAGTTTATTTGGATTAATTGATGTCTAAGGCATGATTTAGGGTTATGTAGCTAGCCTGTAAGGAACGAGATACTTAATTGATCTTTGATCTCCCTCTAGTACTATCCTTACTTGGCTAATTACCCGAGTAAACTTTGATCTTTTCACTTAGGAAATTTTTGGTTAGGAGCTGGTCTAAGTTGAGTTTAGGCTTAACCCTAGAGTTTAGAGTGATTGAAAAGTGTTTGCAATGATTTGTTTTAGTAGTTTTTCTTTTTTTTCCTTTTCTCATCTCTCTTTAATCTTTTAGCCTTCTTTCTTTTTTTAGAAAAATTTTTAAAAATTTTTTATAAAAAGAACTTGTTTTGGTGTATGCAAACTTGGATTAGGGATAATACAAATCATTTAATCCGTGTTGATTCATCCTTTAAAACATTTGAAGAATTGACCAACCCTAATCCACCCGTTCTTCAAGATATATGTTACCCAACTAGGAATGTAATCCCTTCGTGCATTAAGCTCCCCGATGCAAATGAAACCAATTTTGAACTTCAACCGCATTTCATAAACATGCTTCCAAAATTCTTAGGAGTCAAAACTGAAGACGCATATATCTTTATCTCCGAATTTGAAGAAGTTTGCCTCATGATCAAGATGAGGGACTTAACCGAGGATGCGATCAAGCTTCGATTTATTCCTTTTGCCTTTAAGGACAAAGCCAAAAAATAGATGTATAGCTTACCCACAGATTCCATCTCAACTTGGGGTGAATTTATAACAGCTTTTCCAAAAATTCTTTCCTATCCACAAAACGGTCAAGCTTAGAAAAGATTCAAAATTTTAAAATTGTCCCTGAGAACCTTTTTGAAAGTATTTTGACAAATTTAAAGATCTTCTTATCCAATATCCTCACCATGGTCTTGAAAAGTGGCGATTATGTCAAATTATTTATGAAGGATTGGATTATTCTTCAAAACTTCCTTAGAGTCAATGTGTGGGATTTCATGAAGAAAAATGCCGATGAAGCTTGGGACGCTTTAGAGTTTATCCGAGAAAACCATGCAAGGGAACATTGTGATGACCGAAGTTTCATCGGCCCCTAACCAAAACCGTTGGTCTTTTCTTAGAAATGAATATAGCCACGAAGCAAAGATGGCAACGATCATGCGAGGTTAGAAGCTTTAGAAGTCAAAGAACGAGCTTCGCCAAATCAATCAAGTTTCACCTCGATATCATAACTGTCTGTTTCCATCTCATGTTTCAGAGGAATGTCCTCTTTAGGACCGGTACCACTAGGTCGATAAACACGTGATTCCGCCGTCCTGAATGATTCATTTTCTCCAACCTATAATCCGTGTTGGAGAAATCATCCAATTTTACATAGAACCGGAAACTACCGAATCAAAATTTCACCTCTTCAAACCAATAATTTTCTAGGGAAACACAGCTTCCTCTCATTTTCAACAACCGATTCGCTATTTCAAAAATCGGGCTTCATCACCAATCCGCAAATCACTCTCAAATTGTTGATCATGATAAACGCTAGATACCAAAAATCCTCCAGACGAGGGTCAGCGCACTCTAGTTGTTAAAGCTTCAAAACCAGACTCGTCAGCATGCAGGCTCAACTCAATACGCAGGTTCGCACGAAATGAAGCTCAACAAAGGATTAAACGAGGCTCACCACAACACTAAGTTTGACGAGGCTCGCATGCATCAAAGTTTGGCGCAGGTCGCCCCCAACGCTAAAGTTCGGGCGGTTTCCTTCTCGTGACGAGGTTCGCCAAGCAGAAAGCTTTATTCAACCGGGTTCACCTAAGTAGTGAAGTTTCTCCTTTCGCACGGGTTCGCCAAGCAAACGAAGCTCGCTCAACCGAGGTTCACTTACAAACAGCGGGAACCCGCCATTCAACCAGGTTCGCTTACGCAAAGGAACTCGCCATTCAACCGGTCGTTCTATAAAGGAACCTCGCCATTCAACCGAGGTTCGCCATGCCAGCGAACCTCAACATTCAACCGGTTCGCTTACAGCAGGAACCTCGACATTCAACCGAGGTTCGCCTACGCCAGCTTAGCCTCGACATTCAACCGAGGTTCGCTTACAGCGCGAACCTCGCCATTCAACCGAGGTTCGCCAGAGCGCTGAACTCGCCATTTAACCGAGGTTCGCCTATAGTGCTGAACCTCGCCATTCAACCGAGGTTCGCTTACAGCTGAACCTCGCCATTCAACCGGTTGGTTTATGCTGAACTCGCCATTCAACCGAGGTTCGCCACAGCAGCGAACCTCCATTCAACCGGTTCGCCACGCAGAAAACCTCGATATTCATAATGGTTGTTCGCCACGCCAGCTGAACCTCGATATTCGTATCGGTTCACCTATAATAGCCAAGCTCACCATCCAACCAAAATGTATAAACACATCCAAATGAGATTTGCCCACGCAATAAGCTCGTTAGCCAACCGGCTTGCCCAAGTAGCTTAACTTCGCCATTCGATCAAGGTTCAGCCACAATGAAGAGCTAAGCTCGCCATTCTATCGGGTCGCCTCAGAAGGACCCAAAGGCCACGAAGCCACAACAATCACGGGCTAAGAGTATGCTACCCACGCCCATGCCAGCTAGCCCATCGCTCCCACAATTCCAAAGATGCTGGCTACATGCTAAAAGCCCTATAAATGGCGGTGAGTAGCCATTATTGAGGACTTTGGACTTTTGAAAATTCAGCACTATGCATAAGAAAGATCGAAGTTCTTCATCAATCATCAATCAAGGCTGCTCGATCGCCAACTAAAGCGGATCTCTACGTGAGCATTGAGTGAAGCCTTCTTCGCCACCAAGAACCCATATAAAAGAGAAGTCGAATTAATCTTCTTCCTCCTCAGAATCGAGGGTGTGATTGTAATTTTTCAAAGTCAATCAAACAAAACTTTTTCGACTCTACGTAAGATGGCTAATTACAGGGGAGGAACCGCTCATTCCGATGAATTGGTGGTGGCTAATCGTGACAAGATTGCGCTGGAACCGAGGTTCAAACCTTGGTCATCGAATTCGATCGAGTAAGTACGAGGAGTTTCTCCTCGGGCATCTAGCCCTGAAGACACGCAGTGTCGCCGAAGTCTCAGATGAGACTTCACCCGTGGCTTCGCTGAATCCTCTCGAGTGAACCCGACAATCACCTTTGTCTTTCAAAGGCGAGGCTCCAAAAGTCAACCCGGGCTAGAAATGGGTTGTTAAGCAATCCAAGTCCACTTCGGACGATGTTAGCCAAGTTTTGGCTTACGGCGACCTACGCGTGAGAAGCGGACCTTCTAATGGTCCACTCGGAGCGTGCGGACAAGCGTCGAGAACAGAAAAGCTTCCGGCGTGCTTTCGAGCTTTGGTCTCGTTGGGCCGGATTCCACTATCGTCAAAGAAAATAAAGCGAACCTGCGTCATCATCGGGGTTCATTCAATTCAAGGCGAAGGTCGCCCCAGCGTGAACCTGCGTCTACAAGGCGAATGTCGCTCTGCGCGAGCCTGGCCCAAGTGGCGAACCTCGTGCGCCCGATCCAGCGGCCGAACCTCGTCTGAGGAGTCTAAGTGGCGAAACCTAAGCCAGCGTGAGTCCCTTTGAAGGGCGAGCCTCGTTTGAATGGCGAACCTGCCCGAAACGAGTCCCCTCTAGAGAGCGAACCTCGTCCAAGCAATGAACCCGTGGCATGAGGTCTCCTATAAGCGGGGCGAACCTCGGGCGTGAACCTCGCCCGCCCGGACCAAAGGAAACCGGGCCTCGTAAACTCAATCGGGAAGCCTCTCATATGAGGCTGCGTCTTCGAGAATCAATTGGGGTACACCCACTATTGATCTCGCGATACCTCACTGCATAAGCGTGATGCTAGTCATATCGGTCTCATTCTTTGTTGTGAAAGCTCATCTCTGCGTCGTGCACAATGTTCATCAACGCGGTACTGATTTTGGCGATTGTCGACCCGTCCAGCGGGCGGTTCCACCCTAAAAGCGGCGCGCGCGATAGTCATGGGGTGACTATCAACATGGTTGGGAAGCGGAGCAAGACCCGATAAGTCGATCCGAATCATCGGTAGTATTCCCGGGTTTAGAGGCACTTTAATCAATACCGGGGCATCTATCGAAGCACCGATCTTATACCCGGGTAGCAATTCCACTTGACTAGCCAATTGGTAGGGTACCGAAGAAGTTGAGAATGCAGCATGGCTACATCCACAACCGAATACGACTTAGGTGATCGGGCGGTGTCCTCATGCAGAGCGAGAGGAAGAGATGACACGAAGAATAGAAGAGCAACAGCTACTATTCTTGCGCAACAAGAATCCATCAAGCTTAGAAATGATGATGGAGAAACTTGTGGGCAAGAAGAAGATGGACGAAGGAGGATCCAAATCAAGCAAGAAGGCTATAACGTGGATCATGATGTCCACTCAATGTCATCGAAGCGGAATCAATCCGCACAAAAGAGCAAGATCATGTGTTGCGGATTTCCAAAAGCAATGGATGCTCAAACTCCAAGGTCAATCAAAGGAGGCTGGGGGTGAGCCATATCCTATAGAATGGGACGATGTCCCATATCCTCCAAATTCAAGCCACTTAACTTAGTGCGCTTTGACTAAAAAGTTCTCCGTCACAACACATCTACTACTTCCAAGCACAAACCGCATATAACGGTAATGATCCTATTATGACCCGATTATTCATTAGCACTCTTAAGGGAGTCGCCGAAAGTGGTTTCAAGGTTAGAGCCCGGTTCTATCAACTCTTGGAAAGATCGCAAAGGCTCTTTATGGCCCGATTTTTGATGATGACGAGGTGTCTATGGCCACTAATTGAAAAGCAAAAAGAAAGTGCAATCGGCCACGTTGTCAGCGATTCAATCTGTCTTTGCACTCGGGACCGAGGCCTCAGGCGACATTCATCGGGATGTGCGAGCCAACCTCTCGATCAACATACTTTCTAAGATGGAGTGCGGTTGAGGCATACTCTTGGAAAGAATTGGTGAGGCAAGGCTAACAAGTTGAAAACATGATTAAGAGGATCGGCGGGAGGAACCTCGGGACTCTCGTCCTAAAGGGGTAACGGAATAATTTTACTCCTCAAAAGCAATCAAGGGGAAGGAGACTTTAGGCTGTGGAAGCCCAACCTACTTCAAGATCCTTCAAGCGTAAATCAAACGCTTCGATACCGCCCTCGAAGAAGTATGATTTTAAGGATGACCGTGTTATCCCAATCCTTAAAACTTTACTTAAAATGAACAAGATCACGCCCGAAATAAAGAAGCCGGAGGAAGGCCAAGGACGGATGATCCAAAATATCAGATGTACCATCGAATGGTACACCATCCGACGGGTCATGTTACATATTGAAGGACAAGATCCGTGTCTTGCTAGAAGCAGTGTTATGACTCTCGGGAGGATCAAAAGAAGGTGTCTGCAGAAACATGGTCGCCTCCAATTTGGCGATTTTGCGAATTCAAGTCGGGGCGGTGTAAAACCGATCCATCAGCGAAGCCAAAGTTGTGAACTTTGATCTCGGTGGCGGGAAGCACAAGGTATGGTCCCTTACACTACCGAAGGCGAATTATGTGGGTTCATCCCGACTTGTTATCGATGAACAATGGACTTCTTCAAAGTCAAAAGGGAAGTCTTATAGCCGCCTCTGGCTTGGGAAAAGAACAAGTCAATGACTCCACCGAGCAACAAACGCCCGGCCGCTGCTTTGCGTACCGGTGGCCACTTTCCGGCGGAAAAAGTTCGCAAAAGGTATCGAGGCAACACCGTTATACCCGGCAAAGCGGTTGGTGGAGCCCAAAATGGGGAGATCATGCAACAAACACTTTCGGGGAAGGACATGCGAAACCGACTCCTTTCGGTTTGGCGTGTTAGCCCGACTCTCAACATCCTGCGCGAAATACTTTATTTGAACTCTTGCGTCTCTCTCAATCTACGAGAGAAGCTCTGCGGCGTTGGCGGATAATGAGGCGTTCACGGCTCATTTCCCGAGAAAGGACAAAGTTTGTGTCGATGTCATCGGTCTTCAAGGACCGATGCATTACTTTTTCATCGGAGGACATGCAAGTGAGGAACTAAAACATGATAGGCGTTGTACTTCCCCGGCTATATCGGATCTGTCGAATCAGCAGAGCTCAAGTTGACCGGGATGCATTGAGCATCATCCCGTGAGGATCATACAACATCTTGGGATACAGCTGCACGGCTAGCGACCAGGGACTACCATCTCGGTTTCAATGCTACTAATTCTCGTCCCTTGGGCAGATCAAACTCAAATGCCAAATAGGAGACTTGAAGGCCAGGCGTTACTGTTCGTCATTGATCTGAATACATCTTATAATCGCTTTGTGGAATTGCCCTGGATCCATGAAAATCTGATCGTCCGTCTACGTTGCATCAATGCATGAAGTATGTGGATGAAGAAGGGTGGTTAAAACATTGAGTGTGGAAGGCAACCATTCAAAGGCGTGGAGAATTATTTTCTTGATTACGGCCCACTACCTTGAGGAAGGCCAAACCGACGAACCACAGATCGAGGACTATGACACGAAATGAAGTCGACATAGAATCCAACAAGGAGTTGTTTTCAATGATGTAAAACCCTTTGTAATCGATCCAATGATCCCGATGACGACATAGTCATTTTAATGAAAATTATGATTTAGCTTACGATCGGTGTTAAAGTCATACCGACTTAACGCCGAAATTCTTCCACGGTTGTATGCTAAACCGACATTGCACATGCCCATTCACCGCCATTCATGACGCACCCAAAGGCACTCCAACTCTTCGCAGCGCTTTTGTGATACCGCCCTAATGATGATCGAAGACATTATCTTTGGGCAAGTTAACAAACCATTGCAAGTCGAGGTGGAACAACCCCAAGCAAAGGGAAAGAACCCCACTCTCATTTCGCCAACAACAAGCAAAATTTGATGAAGAAAATGGGGTATGACTTCTTCCACAAAGAAGGACTAAACTGAAAGGCATCGACACCGATCCAACCGCTATGTCCCTAAGGCCACCGATGATTACTATCATAAAACTCGAAGGGTTAGGATATGAGTCGCCACCGCACTCATGGCATGTCATGACCGAGGGTGAATCGATCATTCATCTTCAAGCAATTCCGATTCTCGACAAGATAGGACGCTAATTTAAGTCCTTGATGGTCAATATGACTCACCGATCCAATAGAGATCCAAGAAGATGATCTCTACCGCTATTGGAAGATCCAATGAGTCGCCACTGGGAATGCAATGGGAACATCGCTTTGAACAACGGAACCACCCAATCGATGACAAAATAATCCAAATAAATATGGGGATGAATCTAATCCAAAACCCATATTCATAAGCTTATAGTTTGACCAGAAAGGAGAGCCTTATCACTTTGGTACGTGAATATATCGATGTCTTCGCATGGAGTTATGAAGATATGCCTGTTTAGACCCTCAAGTGGCCATGCATCGCCTTAACATTAAGCCGAGCTAAACCTCGTTAAACAACAACAACGACGCATTTTCCCTCAGTCAGCGAAAGCCATCGAAAGAAATCGAGAAGCCGATCAAAGCGTGGTTCATCCGGAAGTGCAAAGATCCCGACCGGGTAGCAAATATAGTACCCGTGGTAAAACGACGAGATCCGACCGCGGTGTTAATCATGTAGACGTAAATGCGCATGTCCGAAAGACGATTTCTACCACTACGGACATTATCATCGACAACACATGTGGATTCGAGGATGTCTTTATGGATGGCTTCTCGGTACAATCGATCAAAATGCATCCCGATGACGAAAAGCACACCGCTCAACACCGCCTGAATATACCGTTAGCATGCTTATGCCCGCTTGAAAACGCAGGGCTACATACCAAGTTATGACCGCCATTTTCCAAAACATTTATGAAACAAAGTGGAATGCTACGTAGACGATTTAGTAGTTAAGAGTCGTCACAGGTGATCACTTGCATGACTTGAAGACAACATTTGAGATAATGCGGCACATCGCTTGAAGATGAACCCAACCAAGTCTTTTCCGGGATGTCAAGTGGTAAATTCTTAGGGTTCGTGGTCAGCGACATGGTATACGCCTCGATCCGACAAGATCAAAGCTATCCGTGAACTTCCACCTCCTAGAAGCCTTAGGGAGCTTTGGTCTCCAAGGGCGCTGGCTTACATTCAGATTCATTTCCAATTTATCGGGAATGTCAACCCTTCAAGCTCATGAAGAAAGGTGTATCGCTCGGGGATGAAGATTGCCTAAGGCATTCAAGAGATAAAACATATCTTTCTAATCCTCCTGTTGTTGTAACCTAAATCAGAAAGCCCTTCTCGATTTATTAACTGCGGCTACGCAAGCGTGTCTTTAGCACGTGACGATGACAATGGCCAACGCAGCAAAGCGCCTATTACCTTAGTAGGATCGGGGAATATCGATATCCTCCCATTCGTAAGGAATGTTTGGCTTTGGTCTTTGCCATCCAAAAGATGCGCATTACCCGGTGGGACGACTATACACGCCATCTCCGTAATCGACCCCATAAGGGTATTTATGACCCTACCGCACGCTGAATGGCCGAATGGCTAGATGGGCATTATTATTATCTCAAGACGATATTCACTTCAAACCTCGAAGGCGTGAAGGGTCAAGCCGCGTGTGATCTTATGGCTAACCATCCTTTGAAAGGAAAAGTCAATTGTATCAAGACATGCCTGAACCTTATGAAGCCAATTTAGCCTCTAAGGAACGTGGCAATTGTTCTTTGATGGAGCCGCCAGAGCGACTCGACGGCCCCGCTGTAGCCTGAGTGGGGTAGTGTTGATATCTCCACAAAACCACGGATACCGCTGAAGCCGTGGTCATTGTCGAACCATGCACCAATAACATACAGGTAGTATAATGCTATTGATTGGTCTCGACATAGCCAAACATTTAGGCGCGGAAACACCTTGAAGCATTTGGGGATTCACAGCCTAATCGTGAAACAACTAAGAGGAGAGTACGAAGTCGTGCACTAAGACCTTATCCTCATCATGCATGCCGGACTTTAGCTCGACTCTTTGGAAGCTTTTACATTGATCATGTGCCCCGCTTAATACTTATGCCGAGATGCGTTAGCTGCTCTTGCAGCCTACGCTTAGCCTTGCCTCGAATGCTACTCAAAGGTTATTGTGTCTAGTGCCTATTTCACCAAAATATGCATTACAAATCCAAGCAAATAAGACTAACCTAAGTCACTTGAAGCACGAGACCGGCGGTTCTCGATCATCGACTATGTCTTGTATGGGATATTGCCCAAGACATAAAAGAAAGGGAGTCAATTCACGACGAAAGCATCAAGATTTTACTATGATTCCCAATTACAGACTTTGTATAGAAGGTCCTATGATGGGTTACTGCTTCGATGTTTGTCAACTAAGGAAGCAGAGCAAGTCTTGAAAGAAGCTCATGACGGTGTTTGTGGAGCACACCAGCCTGGACCTAAGTTATGGGACCGACACGAGACTTGGGTATTATCGCCAACAATGGTAAAGACGCCGCGGCTTACGCTTAAACGGTGCCATGCATGCCGATACATGCTAACTACCTTCATCAACCGCCGAACACTTGCATCCTACCGCAACGCCCCGCCATTTGAAACATGGGGAATGGATATCGTTGGTCCAACCCACCTTCTTCAAAAGGACATCGCTTCATATGGCGATAATCGACTATTTCAAAATGGGCGGAGGCTATTCCATTGAGAATGGTCAAGGCTAGTGATGTGATCAAATTTGTCAAACATCACGCCATATACCGATATGGTGTGCCAAGACAGATTGTCCACCACAATGGTCCACAATTTGTCGGCCATGCTTTCACGCTGATTCGCATAAATTCAATCCGAATTTAGCATCAATGCTTTACTATCCCCGCCGCGAATCGCAAGTCAAGCTTTTAATAAGACGATCATCAAGATCCTTACTAAGATGGTCTCTTCAAACAAGAAGGATTGGGATGATAAGTTGGGACAAAGTTTGTGGGCTTACCGCGACAACGGTTCGCGACACACCAAAGTGTACCACCCCATATGCTTTAGTTTATGGTTGTGAAGCTATTTTACCGATGGAGATTCAAATTCCGCTACTTAATAGCATTAACCATCGGAATGACGACGAAGAAAATCATCCGACGCTTTGAGGAACTTGAAATGCTAGATGAAAAGCTTACTCATGTGCTCAACAACATATCGAAGTTCTACCAAGTCCGATTTCTAAAGCATTTGACAAGAAAGTTAAATGTCGATTTTCAGGAAGGCTAACTCGCTTCGCCGTCCCACCGATGATCCTCAATTCTAAGAAGAAGGGGAAATTTGAACCAAAATGGGAAGGACCATTCAGTGGAGTCTGCTTATCGAATGGACGCACCTAACCAATCAAGAAGGCGACAAAATCATGATGTTTATCAACCAAATTTCTCAAGAAATATTACCCTTAATTAATTATTGTTATTCTAAGTATTGGCTTATCGTGATATACCAATATTTTATATCGTCAAGTTTATAAATGACGATTATTGTCCAATATTGGCCTACCAAGTGATGTGTCAATATTCTTACAATGTCCACCATTTTCCCATAAGTGATGTCCATTGTGATATATTGGCCTACTAAGCGATGCGCCAATATTCTAATTTTCCGACGTTTGTTATTCGTACCGAATGATGTTCGCATCCCGTATGGGCTTATTCAACGATGAGCCAATGTTTCAATTCTCCATGAACAATGGCCGCCACCTAAATTTGATTTATCGTAATTTTGATTTATCAATGATGTGTCTTCACGATCACAAGTGCTCATACTTTCACGTCACTGAACAATGTGATTGCTTTCGATCACAGTCGTTATACTTCCACGTCACTGAACGACCTGATCATTTCCATATCGTCTCTTGTCCGAGTGACTTTATGTTAGATAGAGATTAACCAAGCGATATCCCTTATCAATTCCTCACCTGATAGCGCCTATTATGTGATGTGCCCTTATTCCAACTATAGTCGTTATACTTTCATGTCACTGAACGACTTGACTACTCCCACATGGTCATTTTTCTAAATGACTTTGTTCATAATCACTGTTGTTATACTTTCATGTCACTGAACAACTTGATTGCTTTCTCGACACGATCGCTATACTTTTACGCCATCAACGATTCGATCATCCCCACATGATTTTATTCCTAATAATGACCTACCAAGTGATGTGTCATCATTTCATCCTTTCAATGGTCGTCATTTCTCAAATGACGCTCATTGTCCAATATTGACCTACCAAGTGATGTGTCAATATTTCATCCTTCGATGTGCCCATTTCTCATAAATGACGTTCATTGTCCAATATTGACCTACCAAGTGATGTGTCAATATTATGTTTATTGTCCAACATCGCCTACCAAGCGATGTGCCGATATTTTAACCTCGCTATCCTCATAATTGAGGCTCGCACAATCTAGTTGTTTGTAAATAGAGGAGAGATTTTAGCAGCTAAGCCTAAAAGAACCCCTTGAAAACTCACCATACCGAGGGGAAAAGTATGGCTAGTCCAACTCAAACCAGCTTGGTAAAGACATACCAAGTCCGCTGATAGCGGGATTTGCTAAAATTCCAAATTGCAAATGCAAATTGCACAAGAAAACATTAAATGGACACCAAAGGCAAATTTTATAACAAAATCAAGGGTACACGAGTTACAAGTTCTCAAGGGTTCATGGATTTCGTAGCAATCTTGACCATAGTTTCCTTTGTGAGTTTACCTTGACCTCCTCCGTCACCGCTTATAAAGATCGCCGCCGAAAGTACGTGCATCCGCTCACAAGAATGCTTAGCCCTTCCGTGTTATTAGATTCACTTGCATCATGCCTCGCAAGGCCGTACATTGAGCTATCAAAGTCCGATGTTCCTCAATAGCGTACCGCTAGCCCACTTTCTCGCCTCCGCCAATTTTGCTCGAATATCGACGAGTACTTTGTAAGAGTCAACCAGAGTTGTTGGTTACGCCGACGCCAAGAACTTTCTTTTCATCATACGTAGATGTGGCCTTTTCAAAGAGTTGGCCAATAGATCGCTTCTCGGTAGCGCTTGGAGCTCAATTGGGTATCATCCCTTATTCTCCTAAGCCGCATAGCACGGTCCTCAATCGAACGGCGATTGGTCACGCTGCTCGCCATTTGTCAAAAGGGTCTCGCCTGCACTCGTAAGTTCGATAAGGCACAGATGTGAGGCTATCGCTTTGCATCACATCCGTGAGAGGTTCCAATACGCCTTGATCCTAAGAAAGTCCCCACCACGCCTAACACTTGAGCAGAGATTCTTTAGGATGGTGAGGAAATTATGGCGAATCATAGATACTCGTGATTCTTTTGACAAATCAAAAGAAGAGGGGTACCACAGAAGGATTGAACCCACGGACAAGCCGAGGACCGGATCTGGGACTTCAATCGAAGGAGTGGTGGCGATAGCCAAAGCTGAGGTCTCGTGCACAACCGCGCAGGATCGCCAATCATCATCTCGTCCCGGTTCTCGACTCGAACAACAGCGACCGCCGAGGCTCGCCAGATACTGTGCATACCCTGCAAAGATCGAGGGCCTTCAAGAATGGGGCTCAAACGGGCAGCCTTCAATCAAGGCTTCTCCTCACCCGCTGACTACACGCTGGTCCGAGGAGGCCCCGGTCTTTAGATCCTTGAGTTATTGGCACCAAAGCTTGGCTTCCTCCGTGCTCGGCTGGGGTGGCTTCTGAGGCAGCCCAACAGACCGGGTCGGGCGAGGTAGAACTTTCAAGAGGATCTTCTGAATATGTTCCATGGTTCTCAAAAGGAGCAAAATCTCCGTGCCTCCGACATGTGTTCACTCCTGAGTTTCTTCAACACCACAGAGAAGGCATGTTGCTACCATACTCATCTAGAGCCTCATCTATATCCTACCGGGTCTCATGAGGGCCGGATTGACGGATGGCTCTTGAGTCCCATGAGGGTCGGATTGTGTGAGGGCTCCACACCGACTTGGGGTTTAGCAGCCCCAAAGATCCGCTTCGCATGCAAATACTCTTTAGTCCCTAATGCGCTCCTCGCTGAAGTCCGCCTTCCTATAACGCCCCAATCAATCGTAGCCCGTAAGAGTTGATGTTGAAGCCTGAATTTCGGCTGCCGCCATGCAATGCCACTTGCGCGACGCTAACGTTGTCCGGATTGAGGGTCTCGCTATGAAGAGAAAACGAGCACCGCGCCGCCACCGACGGTCCAAGCATCAAGCCCCGCTCCCACAACTAAGCCGCACCGCCGGATTGTAATAGAGGATTGGGATTACCGACATACAGCTGGTCATACCCGAACCGACGCAAAGCGGCAAGGTAGATAAGGCTCCGCTATTATATAGACCAAACCAAGACAAGATACCCTCCGGATGCTCATGAGCCATAAGAAGCGCTGCCGATAAAGTGGTATAACCCCGAGCATCGGGTTCATCCACTAAAGCTTGTCCATAGTCAATTCTGAAAATGAGGGAGGCACCTGCTAAAAGAATAACTCTTATAGTCCCTGAGAGCTACCGCGACCGAAGCCATGTAATGTTTGGTCCAATCGACGCTTCTAGCCTCGATGAAAGGAGTAATTTGTCCCTCCACGTGCGTAAGGTGTACCCATAAGGGTAGGGCAATGCATGACTAACCACGCCATAAGATAGGCGCATGGTAATTCCACCCTCGTTCTCGCATCATGGCAAAAGGCATAGCAAAGACGCCGCGAACCCGCAGCTGAATACCGCAATCATGGCAGGAGAAGTGCATATTGACGCCGTGTGCTAAGCGCGCATGCCAGGAAAATCACCTCGATGCCAAGATGTCAAAGCCGCCGGCAGGGACGCATAATATGTTTAAGCCACAACATAAGGTAGCCCGCTAGCACCGCCTTGGAAGAAATCTCCCGCCTGAAATATAAGTGTCAAACGCCGTTCCTCGCCGAAACCATGCTCGCCTGGTGAGTCACATAAGAAAGCTTGTCAAGCAAGCAGCGACAATTTACCCACCAAGAGGACCCAGGGCACCACAATACCTTCCTTATCATCCATTCTTCAAAGAGGTAGGGCCCAAATATTATGACTGATGAACTTTTCCCCTTCTTATCAGACACACCGCGCCTACATGTGCAAATATAATAGTGGCACATCACTTCCCAATAGGTCTCCACTACTTGGGGTGATCTTTTTCCAACCACCTTTTTATACCCCGAGACGTATCCTCGTGACGGATACCTACCATGAGGTAGCCCGTAAACCTCGACCATCTCGCAGGCAATCCCCATTCACCATCTGAGTGAAGAAGGTATGAGTATCGGATTATACAATTCCAAAATCCCAAAGAATTGTTGAGAGTTGTTCCTCAAGCCCTTGAGTTGCCCCGATAGGAGCCCTAAGGCCAAACCTCCAATTCGCTATGATACTCCTCTAGAATGTATTCGTGATGCGAGGCCACCATTGCGAAGAACCCCATCGAGACCAACCGAGTCCGGAAATCCTTGGCAGGAATTGCCCTCCACCTTATGGAAAGCACGACCAAAGGTGTTGGCAGCGACAACCGATTCGGCCAACAGAAGCTCCTCCGAAAAGCCCGTGTTGTAGACCGCTTACATGATGACCATGGCGGTCCACCTGCACCACCCCCGAGAAGTGACCGCACATCACTCCATCTTGAGTAGGGTTAGATCCCACCATCTTCCGAGGATTAGCGCTCTTAAGGAGGTCGAGCAATCCTGCTCCATTAAGGCAAGAACATGTAGCGTGAGTTTACCACTGAGCCACTTGTACAAACCCAAGTCCAACAGATCCGATCTTCAAGATCATCTCCAAACAGACAGTGCTTTGCGATCGGTCCCTAAGCACGACTCAAAGGGCATCCGTAATCCAATGCCCCAAGGTGGATGTTGAAGGTTCAAAGAAGTCTCAACTCCTCTTCACTCCGTCCCCATATGCGTGAACGCTCACAAGAAGAGGAGGAAATCGCTTCTTGAGCACCGTTGCTCCAAAAGAACCCCGCTGAGGAATGGGGGTAGAAGGATGCTCAACTACAAAAAGAGAAGAAGAAGTTAGTCTCAGAGGGTCAAATCACCACTTCAAAAGGACAAAGTCACTCCAAGAGCTTAACTCGCCAAACGCATCTAACCGCCATCAATGGGCTTAACTCGCCAAACAAATGAACCGCCAAACGAGGCTCATCCAACAAAGCCTCGCCAAACGACTCATCTTTCCAAAACGAAGCCTCGCCAAACGAGACTCATCTCGCCAGACAAACGAACCTCGCCAAACGAGGCTCATCCAACAAGAAAGCGAAGCCTCGCCAAACGACTCATCTTTCCGTAAAACGAAAGCTCGCCAAACGACTCATCTCGCCAGTAAAACGAGCCTCGCCAAACGAGACCCATCCCATTAAGAAGACGAGCCTCGCTAAACAAGACTCATCATTCAAAAGACGACTCACCAAACGAAGCTTCATCTAAAATAATCAAACCTCGCCAAACAAAGCGAAGTTTCAAAACAGACCCTATGGGGACTGGGAGATCAAGAACCTCAATGAGGTTTATCAAGCCAAATGAGGCAAGCCTCTAAAACAATGGCGCAGCTTAGAAAGATATGATCTTGAGAGCAATCTCATCTCCAGTGAAAATCACCGTAAAATTAACTCTACCGGCAGATCGTAAAGTCATGTTTTGAGCGATGCTCTACGCCTTTACCCGTGGCGACGACGGTGGGGCAGAGCCAGAAGTCCCAACGGGCTTTTTGCCTTTGCCAGCAGCGGTTTTGGGGGCCATTGCTTCGAGCGGCAAGGAGGAATTCAGCGATTTAGATTGATGGCTTGGAGAAGATGAGCATGGAAGGGTTTTCTCATTACTGGCCATATATGGTCTCAAGAACCCAACCGACGGCCGAGATATACGCCCGTGATCTCACGGATCGATGCAGATCTCGCGGACGAGATCCGGGATGTGACAAGTCGCCGAAAGGGTCTAATCCTAATTTGCCACGCGGATGCGGATTTAAAGAGAAATCGAAACGAAACGCCGGCCTGGTGAGTGCGAGGTTCATGGCCTTGCCTCATATCTCAACTCCCCGGCGAGGTTGGCGCGGTTCGCCAATAACCGTTAGAAAATTAAAGTATTCCGCACTCCACACAACCCGATTCAAGTCCGAAAACTTTGAAGGGGTATTGTAGATAATCCTCCCAGACGAGGGTCAGCGCACCCTAGTTGTTAAAGCTTCAAACGAGACTCTCTAAAGCTGCAGGCTCAACTCATACGAGGTTCGCACGCAGAAACGGCTCAACAAAGGATTAAACGAGGCTCGCCCACAACACTTAAGTTTGACGAGGCTCGCTACAAGATCAAAGTTTGGCAGGCTCGCCCCAACGCCAGTTCGGGCTAAGCCTCCTTCGACGAGGTTCGCCAAGCAAGAAAGCTCTTTATTCAACCGGGTTCACCCAAGTAGTGAAGCTCTCTTCGACGAGGTTCGCCAAGCAACAGCCCTCGTCCTTCAACCGAGGTTCACTTACGCAGCGAACCTCGCCATTCAACCGAGGTTCGCTACGCAGCGGGAACTCGCCATTCAACCAGGTTCGCCATAGCAAAGGAACCTCGCCATTCAACCGAGATTCGCCATGCCAGCCGAACCTCGACATTCAACCGAAGTTCGCTTACAGCGAACCTCGACATTCAACCGAGGTTCGCCTACGCAAATAGCCTCGACATTCAACCGAGGTTCGCTTACAGCAGTGAACCTCGCCATTCAACCGAGGTTCGCCAGAAGTAAAGAACCTCGCCATTTAACCGAGGTTCGCCTATAGCGCTGAACTCGCCATTCAACCGAGGTTCGCCACAGTAGTGAACCTCATTCAACCGAGGTTCTATAGCAGTGAACCTCGCCATTCAACCGAGGTTCTTCTACAGCAGTGAACCTCGCCATTCAACCGAGGTTCGCTTACAGCAAGAAACCTCGATATTCATATGGAGGTTCGCCACGCAGTTGAACCTCGATATTCGCATTTCAGGTTCGCCTATAATAGCCGGCTCGCCATCCAACCAAAATGTATAAACACATCCACCGAGATTTGCCCACGCAATGGCTCGTTACTCCAACCGAAGCTTGCCCAAGTAGCTTAACTTCGCCATTCGATCAAGGTTCACCAAACCAAGGAAGAGCTAAGCTCGTCATCTATCGGTCGCCTCAGAAGGACCCAAAGGCCACGAAAGCCACAACAATCACGCTGGCTAAGTAGTGGACATTTATGCCATACCCATGCTTAGCCCACGCCCTCCCACAATTCCAAAGATGCGCTACATGCTAAAAGCCCTATAAATGGCGTGAGTAGCCATTGGCCGAGGACTTTTAGACTTTGAAAATTCAGCGCTATGCATAAGAAAGATCGAAGTTCTTCATCAATCATCAATCAAGCTGCTCGATCGCCAACTAAAGCGGATCTCTACGCGAGCATTGAGTGAAGCCTTCTTCGCCACCAAGAACCCATATAAAAGAGAAGTCAATTAATCTTCTTCCTCTCAGAATCGAGAGGTGTGATTGTAATTTTTTCAAAGTCAATCAAACAAAACTTTTTCGACTCTACAAACGCCTTAATGTTTTGAAAAGGGTCTAGAAACTTTGATTAAAACCTCTACACGCACTAACTAACTTGTTGACTCAAACATTAAATACGCTTGAATTCCTTCATGCAATCAACCTGGCAAATCCTCACTTCCAACACTCAAGCCATATCTAGGTTAGAAACCCAACTTGGTCAACTAGCTAATGCCATGAGTGAGAGAGAGAAAGGAACTTTTCCGAGTCAACTTGTGACCAACCCAAAGGACACGTACAAGTTCAATTTATGAGGCTCAAGTGAATGCAATCCATTCACCCGATCGTAGAGAAGTCGATAATCGTTAGAATGCCTTCAAGCCAAACCCATGAACCAGAACAAGCTATTTCTCCTTCTAATGAATCACCCAATTCGATAACCAAGAGCAGAACCCGAACTGAGCCTAATCTTGATAGGTTTAAACCAGTTGCTCCATACCCAGATAGACTCAGGCCTAGGAATCACTCCCCTTAGAAGGAGAAGATTCTAGAAACCTTCAATCAGGTTAAGGTCAGCATTCCTCTCTTAGATATAATTGAACAAATCCCGACTTATGCCAAATGTTTGAAAGATTTGTGCACTAAAAGAGAAGAATAAATGTTTGAAGTCTTTCTTGCTGCCAATATCACCGATATAATCTCAAAGTCCATGCCTCGAAACATAAGGATCGGGTTGCCCTACCATCCCTTGTATCATTGGTAATAGTCACATTGATAAGGCACTTTTAGACTTAGGGGCGGTGTTAATTTGCTTCCATACCGGTCTATCAACAACTAGGTGTAGGAGAACTCAAACCTATCAAATGCACCATCTGATTAGGCGATAGATCAGTCAAAGTCCCCATGGGTGAGATAGCAGATGTTTTGATTAAGGTTGGAGAATTCATTTTCCCTGTGGATTTCATAGATCACGGAAGCCTTGACTGTTTCCAATCAAAGAGGAACCTGTCATCTTAGGAAGACCGTTCTTAGCGTCTAATGCTCTTATCAAGCTGTAGAAGCTGGTCAATCAAATGGTGTCCTTTGAGAATATGACTGGCGATATCAATATTTTCAATGTAGAGAATCGACTAACTAATCAACCTTTTGAAATAAATTACATTGAGGAGATAGAAGAGAATAGAGATAGACCTTAGTTTTGAGGAAATTTTTCTTTGAGGAACTAAAAATTTTCGAGAATGAGGAAGCTGTTGAAGAACTATTTTCAAATGAACTTAGATTTTTGAAAATAACCAACAAAATGTCAAACCTTAAATTTTGTATTTGAGGAAATTTTTAAAGAAGACTTGGTTGCACATAATTTTGTTAATAAAGAATCTAAGTTCAAAAGCACAACACCATTGTTACCTACCTTCTATTGCTTCAAACATCATGAAACCTCAAAATTTTGAGAATATAAACACATCTTTTATATCGGTTTGGAATTCTTTAAATTCGAGGTAGAATTTCACAATAAGGTAGGATTTAATGTGGAATATGAGCTTTTCATGTTTTATCTGTTACTCTACATTTGTATTTTTGTCCCACAATAATAATAAAAAAATTTATTCTTCTCTCATGTAGTTTCTTTTTATTATATATATATATATATATATATATATATATATATATATATATATATATATATATATATATATATATATATATATATATATATATATATATATATATATATATATATATATATATATATATATAAAGAATAAATTTTGACTTCATCCTCCTCATACCAAGGTAATTGCAGATTTCTTTTCATTGTTCTAGGTCAACTTAGAATAAATGTAAGTGCTTCAATTCTTATCTGTTTTACTTTGTGCATAATAGAATTTGCATTGAGGACAATGCAAAATTTAGGTGTGGGGGTGGGAATTAGTCATTTTTGCTCTTTATCTTAGTCATTTTCCTCTTTTTACCATTTTTTTGTCATTTTCCCCTCTTTTCATATAAAAATAGTCACTTACCAACTTAATAGAGTTGATTAATAATTGATCTACTTGATAGAATTTAAGTATTCTAATCTTTAACTAGTTTTATACTCAAGCTCACCTTTTATAATAACTCCAAATAAATTTCTTGAAATGATTTTCAAAGTAGTATACTTCACTTAAGTCTTAACTTAGATTTTAAAGTAATGAATTTTTGCATGTTTAGCTTAGAGTTAAAAATAATTTTCAAGTTGTCCTAATCTATATATCTTTCAAAATATATACATATACTCATATATAAATATATACATCATATATATAATGCAAAAAAATATCTTGAACTCCAATGTGGTTCTATCATATTAAGCCTAAGTTGATTGAGTAATTAAGCCCAAGGTATTTTCATACTTAATGACCTAAGCCCACTTGGTTGGGATCCATTATTTAAAACTCTTTAATGGTCACATAGAAAGCCGAGAAAGTAGAACAAAATCACTATGGAATAAAGATTGTCAAAAAAATATATTTATATATATTTATATAATAATTTTATACATATATAATAAATATATCTATATAGTTATATTTATATATTTTGAAAAATAAATTGATTAAGAGACTTGAAAATTTATTGAAACAAAGAGCTAGCATGTTCTCTTCAAAACTTTTATTTTTCTAAGTTAAACTTGGTTTTGTATAACTATGATAAAAGATTTTCTAAAGAAACTTACATTGGAGTTATGTTAAAACGTTTTCTTGAGTATTAACCAACTTCAATTGAAATGTTTGAATATATCAAATGAATTAATTATTTCATTAACTTCTTTAAATTGACAAGTTGACTGAATTTTGTGGGTATATTCATTGCAAACCCTCACAAGACTACAACTTCGTCCACTAGGGTAACCTAAGGGTTTAAAAGGCTTGTTGTATGCGCTAAATACAACCGCGATTCTGTGAAAGTGAGTTAGGTTTTCTTTTTATTTTTTCTTTGCTAGAGGACTAGCAAAAGTTTGGAGTGTGGTATTTGATTATCACATTTTAATTATAAATTTATACCCTCATTACCTATTTTATATGAATAAAGATATTACTAATAATTATTTTTATCTTATTTTGCGGGTTAATAAAAAATAATGAATAAAAGCCCAAAAGACTCAAACTCTTTATTTTTCTTAATTGTTGAAGCCAAAAGCGAAGTCCAAAGAAGGCCAAGAAGATCCTAGGATCCAAGAGAAATTAAGTGAAGAAAAATCAAGAAAAGACAAAATCGATTACAAACCAACCGATTGGCGTCGGTTGGTTATACTGAATTAATGGTTGATTTCTCTTTCTTGGTGGCCAAGTTTGATCCAATGGTTCACATCTCAGTTGGGCTATAAATATAGAGGGTAGAGGAGAGGTTTGAGTGTGAAATATTTTATAAAAACTCTATTTGGAGAGGAGGTTTACTCTTAATTGAAGACCTTCCAAAATTATAACTTTGTTACACAATAAATAAAATTTTTCACCCTTTCAATTTCCTTTCTCTTCTTCTTATCCAAGGACCAAAGGAGGATGAGATGAAGATCGAGAATGTAGGTTTCTATTTTATTTCTTTGCTTCTTTTTCTTTTAATTGCTTTGTAGTTTAGATTTATTTTCATGCAATTTATTTTCATGTAATTTACTTTCATGCAATTTTCTTTCATGCATTGTCTTTAATTCATAGATTAGATTTACTTTCCTTGCAATTTTCTTTTCTTTTCTTTATTTCTTTGCTCTTATTTTCCTTTTTGTACTTAGTTTTCTTTCCTCCTCCCTCTCTTGATTTCTTTTTATTTTCAAAGATGTGGAACTAACCTCTTGTGGGGATCTAGTTTTGCATGAAACTAGTCTAATTCTCTCTTATATTTGTGAATGGCTCTCTTATGCTTAAAAGATCATGTTTAGGCTAATCAACTAGAGAACTAATCGATAGAAGAAGAATTTGATAGTCTATGCTTCCCTTAAATGGTTTGATAGGTTATACTTATAAATTCTAGGATTACTATCTTGTTGTTATTCTCCTCATGAGTATTGATTTCATTTAGGTGATAATTTGATAGGATATACTTTCCTTAAGTGGTTTGATAGTCTATGCTTAATAAATCTAAAATGAAATGTGATAAAAGAGAATGGTTCATATCTTATAAGTAAGATTAGTTAGTGGATTCAATTCTAGATTCCTTCATATCTCTAATTGAATCCTCCATCTTCTTTATTGATTTTATTTTCTTGATCTTGATTTTCCTTTACTCTCTCCTCTCTCTCAATCTTGTTTTCTTTTATTTTGCACATACTTGGTTTCATTTATCTATCTCTCCCTCATCTCAATCTCGTTTTATTTTCTTTGCATTTATTTTCTCTCACTCTCCATCTCATTCTCACTTTCATTTTGATTTATTTACACTTTGTCACCTTCCAATCTCAATCTCTCCACAACACATTTTCTTCCTCGTTTCATTTATTTTGCACATAATCCACAATCCACTCTCTAATCTTTTCATGACCACTTTCACCATGTACATTTACCCCTAATTGTCTTGCACATAATTTGAGAACCAAAACTTGAACAAACTCTTCCTACTTCGCGTTCCTCGTGGGATCGATAACTCTTTATACTATAACTTGAAGGTTGTATACTTGCAACTCTAGGGCATCATTTAGTCCCCGCCAAATTTTTGCCGTTGTGGGCTAGCGAGATCATGTTGTGGACCAATGATGGTTCGGTTGTGTGGACGAGGCGTCGTCATCGGCAAGCAGATGCAGATCTGGCTCAAGCAAGGTGCACGTTGGTGCAAATCTGGTGGGCTTGGTCGATGTTGATCGAGCCGTCGAGTGGTGTGGACACGGTGGTCGAGCAGGATGTCGAACGATAGATTGAGGCTTTGAGTGGTGTGGGCGTGGTGCTCAGAGTTGGCCGACGGCAGGCGGTGCGTCAAGGTTGAATCCGATGTCGAAGCCATGAGGTTTAGGATGAACAGTACTCAAATAGGATAGCAGTCTGTTCAGGATGAACAAAAACTCGAATAGGATAGTAGTCCATTCAGGTGAACGGCAGGTGTTGCTAGCAGTGGAAGGAGGCGCAGTCGGAGAAGAAGATTATCAACTAGGTTATGGTCAAAGAACGTCGAGTGGATGGCGATTGAGAGCACTGCAGTAGGCTATCTTGATGGTCGAGAGCAACATCGTGGGGGAAAATGTGGTATGTCGAGAGTGTGAGGATGTCATTGATGGTGGCTGTTGTGCGAGTGAAGACAAGGACGTCGTCAAGTTTGAACAGTGCTCTCGGACGAGCGATGCGTCGCGGGGATGAAGCGGTGTTCTCGGGTGAAACGACACGCGACATGAATAGTGCTCTCGAGTGAACAGTACCAATGATGATGAACAATGTTCTCGGGTGAGCATTGTCGCAGCCGATGAAAGAGAGTTGATTTTAGTCAAGGTCAGTGTCGAAGCCGCCGAGAGGAAGCACATACTGCGGCAAAATCCCCTCGACGGCCGCGAGATCGTGGAGGAGAAAGGAGGTCTCTCTAGTTTTGATAACTTGGCTCTGATACCATGTTAAGAATAGAGTTTTTGGGAGAAAAGAGACTTCTAAGAGGAGAGACTTTTAGGAAGAGAAGACTTTAGGGAAGTGACTTATTTTATTGATTGTATTAGCTTAAATACAAGAGTAAGACTTTAGTTGAATCTTTTGTTCTTCTCTTTTTGTTTAATCTTTTGTTCACTAGGTTTTAGGTTTAATTGTAATTTTTTCTCTTTTTCTTGTTTTTTAGTGTGTGTTGTTTATTTATTTATTTTATTTACTTTGCATGGATTCTTTTTCTATATCATTTATTAAGAAAAATCTGTGTTTGGCTAATTTAACATTTTAATAATAAATATAACACTCATTATTGTTTAAATTTTTAGTATTAGCTTGTTTAGACCGGTTCTTTTGCATAGAGGATGATGTAGAAATATGGGTTTTGAAGAATAGGGCTTATGTAGATTAGAACTTTGCGGTTGTTATATTATTAGGATTCATGGCTGCATGTCTACGTATTGGTTAATATGAAAATTTTAGTTATTGTTTTCTTCGATGCGTGAATGGTCATGATTCCTCTAACTTTGTAATACCCAACATTTTTGGATGTAATTATGTATCATGCATGAAGGTTTTATCTTAAGGCCCACTTTGTTTTTGTTTTTGTTTTCTTAGAAAGGCCCATTAGTTGTCAAGCAAGCCCATTAGCCTAAAACCCCAACTCCAAACTTTCCTCAACCAGCTCACCACTTCCTGTAGATTTTCTTTCACGTAGAGAAAGAATCAAGAATCAAATCTCCAAGTAACCAACCCCCCATCCTAGAAAATCTCTAACTACATAATAATCTTATCTCTTTAAAAAGTCTATCCATCTCCTCTACCTTTTCTTTGCAGTAACTCCCGGAAAAAAAATAATCGAAAAAAATAGAAGCTGTAAGTTGAAAAATACTTACAAGATCCCGAAATCAACTTCGTGGCGGAGTCGTGAATGACAACCCATCGAATGATCTGACGCCGAATCGTTAAAGGCGAACCTGCCTAGTTCATTTAGGCGAACCTGCGCCATCGAAACCTGCGTGTTCGTTTGGCGAACCTCGTCATCGGCGAGCCGTGTTCACTTGGCGAAGCCTCGTTCAGTTTGGCGAGCCTCCGTGTTCGTTTGGCGAACCTCGTCATTTGGCGAACCGTGTTCATTTGGGAGCGAACCTGCGCCTTCGGCGAACCTGCGCCATCTGGCGAGCCTCGTGTTCATTTGGCGAACCTGGTCATGCGGCGAGCCTCGTGTTCACTTGGCGAAGCCTCGGTTCAATTGGCGAGCCTCGTGTTCGTTTGGCAAACCTGCGTCATCGGCGAGCCTGCGTGTTCACTTGGCGAAGCCTCGGTTCAGTTTGGCGAGCCTGCGTGTTCGTTTGGCGAACCTCGTCATCTGGCGGCCGTGTTCACTTGGCGAAGCCTCAGTTCATTTGGCGAGCCTGCGTGTTTGTTTGGCGAACCTCGTCATCAGCGGCCGAACCGCCTAGCTGGCTTCTCTGTTCGGTTGGCGAGCCTGCGTGTTTGTTTGGCAAACCTGCGTCATTTGGCGAGCCTCGTGTTCCTGGCGAACCTGCGCTTTGCTTCTACCTCGGCGACTTGGCGAGAACGCCGACAATTTGGCCAGGGCACCCGACCAAGTAGCGAGGTGGCTCGGCTACTGACCGACCGCCCGACTTGGCGGGCACCTCGACCAAGGCCCATGGCCACGGACCCTCCGACTTGTATAAATAGGGAGGGTGCATGAATTGGGATGGTTGGCTCGGGCTTCGGAGGACTGATTTGGTGATTTTTACGGCCAGTTGGCGGAGATCGGCGGAGCTTCTTTTGGAGCTTGATCTCCGGTGGAATTTCGAGGGCTTCGATTTGGATTTTGGCGGACTTGAAGAGCCCTCGCGAGATCTGACGTACGGTTCGAGCAGCAGTACAAGTCCGATCCAGCGTCGGATCTACAAGCAAAAGGTAACCGAGTGGGTGAATTCTGAATACCCTCTAGGTTAAGCCGTCTTAACCTCGGGGATATGTGTGATTTCTCCTAGTAGATCTCACCAGCTCGGCGATCCTCTCCTTCGTGGTGAGTGTGATCCCGGTGATCCTCTCGCCGTGAGTGTGATCCCCTCGGTAACCGTTTCTTTAGGTGAAGCGAGCCTTTATCTGTAGTTCGAACTTCGGGTCTCCACTGGATTGGATTGGTGGTGGGGACACAATAAGTCCGGCACGGGCAAAGAACCATAGCGAGGATCCGATATAGCGAAGATCCTCGTGTTTGTTCACCGAGGAAAAGTTGTAATTTTTGATTTTCATTTATGCCTTAAAATAAAGGCATTTCTTTTTGAATTCGTTGTAGGCCAAAGAAGCGTAAGCAAAATTCAGATCAATGACAATCATCCCAACTTTCCCCGAACAAGTGGCGACCGATTAGGGAGCCGACCTCGGTCGGAGGTCGTCGTGCATAACCGCGGATCCTATCCGGTGGAAGAAGAGGTCGAGTTCGAGTTCGACCCGAGGATTCGAGGTACCTATCCTCACCCTCCTCGAGATCCGTTCCCCGCCGCTCAAGAAGGTCTCGTGCAAGGAGAACCCGATGGGCCTCCGATGTAGAGCGGAGGAGTCCAACTCCGCGCCGCCAGCGGTAGCGAAATCGCCGGCCAAGTCGGATGGTGCGAGATGAGCGCCGACGATGGCGGCTCTCTTGAGCTTCGCCAAAGGCGGCGACAAAGCATGGCGCCAAGCTTGCCAGGCCATGCAATCCATGGATGGGGTCGCTCTGGCGGATCTAAGATCAAACTCCGCAGAGAGCTTGACCTCAAGTGATCGGCAGATTTATCCAAGCCGTCAGCAAGCGAGTGGGTCCGTGTCAAGCGGAACGCTCCACACCGAGGGCGCATCCGGGCGCCCGGCGCCTTGCGCAAGCCGCGAGCTTTGGTGCGGCGGGCTCGTGAGTTAAAGAAAAGTGGCAAAGAAGCCACCAGCGTACCGCCGGGTTTGGAGGCCCAAGTCTAATGGTGCCCCAACCTCGATTACCCACACTCCGTCTCGGCTTAAGCCGAAGGATACTGGCGTTGCAAATCCAGCGCCAAAGTCCAAGGCGGCGGCGCCTCAAAGACAAAAGCGTGCATACGTCGATGGTGAAGCCAACTCCGTCACCACCACCAAGCGGCTATCAAGGATCGTCTGGGTCCTCGAGAGAGAATCCGGGTCACTCCTCATGCAGGAGGTGCACCCGTTCAACAAGGACAAGAAGATTGTTGCGGCCTCTCTATCGGATTGAAAATCGAAGTCGAGAGTCGCGGAGACTTCAGCGCCCACATCGGCGAAAGTCTAGGCGAGTCACTTTGAAAGTTTCGATGGATTGACCGTCCTCGGAAGGAGGCGTTTTCATCGGCGATGAGGGCGTTATACCCGATCAGCGCCGACATCTGGCGAGTTGCTCCGGTACACCACCCGATGAGTGTACTACCGTACAAAGTGCGAGACAATCTCGAAGGATTCCCCAAATTGTAGCGATCATGCTTGTGCTCAAGCTCATTAAGGCGATGCTCTCGGTGCAATTGCCATCAAGAAGCTCGAAGGGTGTCGTCTTCGAGAGACTCACCGCGAAATGCAGACCTAGGTCAAAGGCGATTCCATAAAGGATGACCTCAGAGGTGAGTTGCCGAGGTCACTAATAATATGACCGACAAGAACCATCGTCACGGGCTATTCAGCATACTTAGCTGACTAACTTCGTTTGCGGTCGGGACTATCCGACGGTCAGTCGATAAGCTTACGAGAGGGATACGTGGAGGATGATCGTCGGATATTGGCTCCATGTCGCATCGATCATCATTATCTAGTGAAGGGAGCCCCGGCAACATGATCGATGCAGATCAAGTGGCCAAAATGCTAGGCGAGCGTTGAATAAACAATGGAAAACTTCAAGTTAGAAATGGAGTTGGCCATGCGGCGATGAGAGAAATGCACGACCAACGGATCCAAGCCACGACAAAACATCAAGGTGAATCAGTCGGTAGCGTCAGCGTCGATGAAGATGATAGTTGTAGGCGTTAAAATTGCTTATCGGTGCGAGCGAAACTTCGTGGCGGTGGGTTAACAACCAACAACCCATTCGACAAACCGGCCCGATTGACTATGCATAAGCAGGCGTGCGGGTCGCGAACACCGAAATGAGTCAACAAAGGCGTCGCATCAACGAGGCTTCACGTGTTATGGAATGAATCCAACAAGCAAAGCTTCAGCGAGATTGTCGGGTCCAAACATCAGCGAGATCCGGTTTGAACATCGACCGATCGTCCACCTAGATCGTTGTGGGATGAAACCAATCAAGTGACCAAACCGGACTTAGAGCAGCAGCGGCAAAGATCCGGAATCGCGTCACGGAAAAGTCGAAAAACCCGAAGCAAAAGCGGCGTCCGTGGCGGACACGTTTGGTGTCAAACCGAATGGCCGGACACCAATGGTCCGATAATGCCGGACACCAAGATGTCGGTAGAGCGGGACCTGCTGATGTCGGGAAAGCTGACACCAATGGTGTCCGGCGGCTAACCTCTCCCTCTTGTTTTCCTATAAATAGTGAGGGGGTGCTCATTTGAAGAAATTTGGATTTTTGGAGATTGGATTTTGATATTCTTGAGAGAGCCCTCGCGAGATCCACGAGCCGTCGGCCTTATCCGAGTCGAGCCGAGCACAGCGGAATCTACAAACGAGTAGCGAACTGGTGCGGCTCTGGTCAGTGACGTGATTTCTCCTAGTAGATCTCACTCCGGCGATCCTCTCGCCGTGAGTGTGATCCCCTCAGTGCGTCGTTTCCTTCGTGAAAGCGAGCCCCTTCCGTCTGTAGTTCGAGGCGGGTTTCCACGGATCTGAATAGCGGTGGTCCGCAGACCGAATAAAAGTCCGACACGGGCAAAGAACCCATAGCGAGGATCGTAAAATAGAGATCCTCGTGTTTGTTCATAAAAGGGAAAGTTGTAATTTTTGTTTTCATTATGCGCTGAAATAAAAAGGCATTTTCTTTGTTTGAATTTTGTTGTAGGCCAGCGAAGGCATGCGAGTTCAAGCGAGCAATGAATAACAAACCAACTTTCCCTGAACAATCTGGCGACCGGTGGGAGCAGCGGCTTCAACAAAGAAGCGTGGAGTGCGCCAGCAGCGGATCGATCGGTCATGAGGAGAGTCGAGTTCGAGTTCGACCAAAAAGTCGAGGAGTACCTCTCTTCCTCATCGAATCCGGCTCCCCGCAAGTCCAAGATGGTCTCGGCGCAAGGAAGACCCGATCGGCCTCGAGATGGGGAGGCAAGAAAATCCACCACCACGCGTAGTCGGCTGCGGGAACAGCGGTGGTTCCTCGACCGGCAAAGCCCAAATTTCGAACCTCTATCTCCTCGGAGGTGGTTCCCGCCATAAGCGTCGTGACTCTCTCTAAGAGAGCGTCGGCGGCGTCAGCGCTGGCAAAACAATTAGCCCGGCAAAAGAATCAATGGATGGGGTTAAGCTATAGGCGGATCTAAGATCGAGTTAACTTCGAGAGGTTGAAATGAGATTGTAGTCGACTCTTCTGGTAGGCGACAAGCGAATGGGTCGAGTCAAGCGGAACCGTTCTGCGGCAGGAGGCGTATCCGGGCGTCGCGCGCA
>CM022709.1:37953500-37994035 GCA_012295165.1 Asparagus setaceus
AGAGAATTGGAGGAATCAAATCTGGAGCCAACCTCAAAAGAAATTCATCTACGACTTAATCAAGATTTCAACAAGCGGTCGGAACAAAAATGCGATGCCGTAATCTTTGACAATCCTACAAAAGCTGGAAGAGCTGAAAAGATCGAAGACGGGAATCATTCACAAGTCCCTCCGTAGGCCGAAAGGGTGGGGCTCATCATGTCAAAGCATCGGACTCATCAAGGCCCAGAGGCAGCTTTGGAGAATATCTGTGGCGTTAAAATTGCTTATCAAACCCAAAACCAACTGGGTAACGAAGTCGGCAAAATGACAACCGGCCGAATGTCTACCGGTGGCCGAATGCGTTCGGCGAACCATGCTGCTGGTTCATTTGGCGAACCTGCGCTGGCGAACCTGCGCCCGTCTGGCGAGCCTGCCGTGTTGGAGTTGGCGAACCTGCGTCATTTGGCGAGCCTGCGTGTTCATTGGCGAACCTGCGTCATTTGGCGAGCCACCGTGTTCGATGGCGAACCTGGAGTCTTACGGCGAGCCACCGTGTTGGATTGGCAAACCTGCGTCCGGCGAGCCACCGTGTTCATTTAAAGCGGACCTGGATGCGATTCCGGTGAGCCTGGAATTGGCCGTTGGCGAACCTGCATTCATTCGTTTGTGAACCTCGACTTCTGGCGAGCCTCAATTCCTTCGGCAAGCCTTTCGTGTTCATTTTAAGCGAAACCTCGGTCTGCGATTGGCCGAGCCTGCGTGTTTGTTTGGCGAACCTGGTGTTGCGTTGGCGAACCTGCGTCTTACGGCGAGCCTCAATTCCTTCGGCGAACTTCGTGTTGATTTGCGGTTTCGTCTTACGGCGAGCCTCCCAATTCTTCGTGAACCACCAGCGGTTTGGCGAGCCTGATGTTCCGTTTAGCGAACCACCTTCAGCGAGCCTCAATTCGCTTCGGCGAACCTGCGTGTTAAGTTTGGCGGTTTCGTCTTACGGCGAGCCTCGATTCCCGCTTTCGGCGAACCACCATGGTTTGGCGAGCCTCATGTTGGTTTGGCCGAACCTCGTCATTTAGCGAGCCTGCGTGTTCCGCCGTGAACCTACGCCTTTGCTTGTACCTCGGCCGGAGCTTGGTAGAGCACTTCAACCAATAATTTAGCGAGCACTTGACAGTAGTAGGAGTGGCTCGGCTACTGTAGAGGCACCTCGACCACTTTGGTAGAACCACCTCGGTTTGGCAGGTTAAGACCACCTTAGATGAAACTGGTATAAACCAGATTTGTATAAATAGGGGGTTTTCAGCTTACTGACCGGGGATTTTGGGAGAGCTTGGGGATTCGAAGATCTTTTTGGAGAGCTTCGGCGGCTTCTTAAGGCCGGTTAAGAAGGATCTATTTGGGATTGGTAGGATTTTGGGATTTGAGTTGGCTTTAGCTTTGGTAGGTTATCGAGGAGTTTAGAAGAATTCTCCGCGAGATCCTGGCGTATTGTATGGATTAGAGCAAGCCGAGTACAAGTCAGTCGGCGTCCGGATCAAAATGTGGAGGTATTAAGAAACTTCGAGATTGAACTTCTGAGATACCCTCTAGGTTAAGCCGTCTTAATCTCGAGGGATAGCGTGATTTCTCCTTGTAGATCTCACCCGCTCGTGATCCCCTCTCGCCGGTGAGTGTGATCCGTGACGATCCTCTCGCCGTGGAGTGTGATCCCCTCGGTAACCGTTTCCCTTGTTGAAGCGAGCCTAATAATGCGTAGTTCGAACAGGGTTTACACCGGGGATGGGTGTGATGATCCAGTTGAACAAAAAGTCCGACGCGAACCAAAGAACCCATAGCGAGGATCGGAAAATAGAATCCTCGTGTTTGTTCACAAAAGGAAGAGAGTTGTAATTTTCGTTTTCATTTATGCGCCTAAAATAAAGGCATTTTTTGTTTGAAATTTTGTTGTAGGCCAGCGAGCGTACCGCGAGTTCAAGCGAGCAATGAATAACAAACCAACTTTGAACAAAGCGAATGCAATTAAGTCAAACAATAGGTAAAGCTACTTACCTCTCTGATTGGGGTTAGCTTGCTTAGTCTCGGTTTGTGCATTTGTCTCCTGCAATCCCTCTAAAAAGAACAAAAAGCGAAGAAATTAGTGGAGTGGAATCTGGTGAGTCGTTCAATTCGCATTAAGCCATCGGAGGAGGAGTTATTGGCGTTAGATGTACACGGGTTCACGAATCGGGTCCTCGTCGGCCTCCTCGCTATAGCTCCATACATTTGTTGAGTAAAACTTGGCTCGGGATGGCGGTAGGCTTCGGCAAAATTGTGGTGAGCAAAATCAAAGCGAGGATCATAATCCTAGAACCCCTGCATGCAAGCGGAGAAATGTCGGTCTCCAAAGTGAAATTTGGGTTTCATCACGGTGAATTATTACCTCGATCACTGGATCATTCTTGGTCAAGTCTATATTAAAGGACCGAGGATTCCGCGTGATTCTTATGGGCTAACCTCTTTCGTTTAACCCCTTGAGAGGGTCGAAATTCTTCTTCTTCAGCAATTTTCACGAAAATTAGGTTGAATGAGAAATCTAATGGGAATGATGAAAATGAAGGGGAAAAGGAGAAATACCGAGGTTCTTCTCATGGTGCGACCTCAGCTTGGTCCTCTCCTAAAATCAGCGGCTTGAGTTGTGGAACTCCTCCTCGACCCGATTCGATAAGATTGGCGGCGCTTCCTCTCGAGCAGCTGACATCACGGGGGTGTCGAGTGTTGGAGTCAACGATGCTTACGGCTACCAGATCTGAATGGCCCTCCGAGGGGACTGATTCGTTAGCTACTGTAACTAGACTACAATGAAGAGCGTCGATTCGGTGGCGGTCGGGCTCGGGAAACTGAATCTAGCGGTACATCCCATGGCGGCTCCACAACCATGCTCGAAGGCCATCCACAAGTCCACCACAGTGCGGGCCGTGGGTTCGGGTTCCCAACATAAAGTTGGTGGTAGCCAGTGGCGAGCAAAAGCGGCGAGGGAAAATAAGGCTCAATAAAGCATTCTTCCTTTACGGAAAGTGAGATACCACGGCACGATGTTCACTAGCCGGTTAAACGGCGATGTCAAGTGAAGTGGCGTGTCTTGGCACCTCCTCGTCGACCAAGGACTCACCATATTGACCCGAGAGAGGGAAAACATCGGAAGATCCACCTTTATGAATCGTATCGTTTCTTGATCTCTGTAAAGCCCGCGCCCTTCCATCGCAATCCTCTACCAGCCATGAAAGGGTGGGCGAATCTGTGGAACCGGTGCCGACATCATGTCCGAGGCGATGAAGGACCAACCAAGCCATCAAATAGGTATATGGGAGCTCTACTCGGACGGAAGGAACCGGGATGATGGCTCGTCTTTTCTCGGTAAGCCTTCGGACTATATGCATAATCCGATGAATATTGGCCACCATTAAGGGAAGGAGAGTTCCTTCTTGTGGGCAAAATTTGAGCTAGGGATAAAGGACCTCAAAGGTAAAGCATCATCAGTTGATATGGAACCACACATTTCTTTAGCGGTGCAAGATGGCCGGCTAGAAGAGTTGTAATTTGGATAGGCTTTGCATGCCCGCGAAGGTTGCAAACTTGGTCCACAGGGAAAACCATCTTAAGCGTGGCGGCGTGTAAGAGTTAGCCTCGGACCTCTCGTCAGTTCATTAATCTTGAAGGAGTGGTGGCGGTTCACATATTTCCTCGCCCATTTGTCCTCCGGATCTGGAACAAATAGTGGCAAATTGCTTGAACTCACTTCGATTTCCTCTTGGCAAAGGTTGATTGGGCGAGCTATATGATAATGACAAGTGAGATCCCACAAAGTCTTGTGAAGATCGGGTGTGTGTTTTTCTTGGTAGACTCAATTCACAGTTGGAAGGAAATACTTACGTCTGACATCTTCCCCATGGGTAAATCAATTGATACATCTCATGTAGAGCCAATGACTTCGCGTGTTTAAATGAAAATGTATTTGAATACGGATTGTAAAGCTCAAATAAAGGAAAATGGTTGGCAGCTGATTGGAAAGACCATGCATGGTATGCGAATCGGCGAATCGATCCACAAGCCTTGAAGTTCTCCATCCCATCGATTGAGGGCGTAATTGGTCGGCGACCCACCCGTGTTTACGATGGTAGACGGTAGTAAAATCTATGACTAGATGGCGGCATCTCGCTGGCGTAGCAAGGCGATTCTTGAGTTGGCGAGAACAAGAAGCTCATCGCGGCGGTGTGTCCATTACAACCCAGTGAAGGCGATGGCGATTCTGTTGGAACCCGAGCTGGCTGGCGGTAATAAATCCGCAATGAATATGATCACGCTCACCGGTTGGGCCGCCATGACATCTGGCGTGGCGGCGTGTGGCGTCTGAAATGGACCAATGGTGAGGTGTCAGGAATATACAAAGGGACCTCAGATGCGTCTTGATGCAACCACGCTTCGCTCTGACAAAATTTGAATCCGGATCCTTAAGCGGAGTCCGAGAAACGGATAATCTGTTTTACTTAAAGGTTGATGGGTGGTGTCTTTATAAGTGGCGCATCACGTGACCAATCGTCGAGAGAATCTGGGAACTCCCTCAACTCTGATCCCGAATCGCCTCGGCCAGCGTCTGGTGCAAATCGGTGAGATAAAATCATGGGATCATCACAGCGTGAAATTCTTCAAAGTCTTCTCCCCTCGAGCGGTCCGATTCACATGCGATTGAGATGGGAGTGGTACCGATCTATCGGCCGGCGCAAGTGATCTTCCGTTCATATGAGTTGAAAAAATGATCTCTTGCTCACGATATTTTCCTCTCTGAAATCGCATTCACGAGAAGCCTTGATCAGAGCCTCACAGATAAGTCGCCCCACTCATTGTATGAATCAAAAAGGCTAAACTCTCCTACGGTATGCAAGAGTTAGCGGCTAGTGAGCTTTGCTCTAGCGATTAACTAGGGCCACCAACACATTTGAACTTCCTCCAAGCTACTCAATATGAATGGGCGAGAAGACCATAAAGGTCGCCCATCTAACCTCGATAATAGAGATCGCTGTTTCAAACCATTCTCCAACAGGTGAAGGAGACCCATCAGGCTGGAATCGGGAATAGCGATTTTTGGCGGGGCAATCCTACCGGTTGAATCAGTGGAAGTGGTCCGTCAAGGTTAACAGAGGCCTCCACCCACATGCATACTGAAGGGTTGGAAATCACAGTTCGGCCAAGGATGTAAGGAAAGCGGCAGTTGGGCGATGGAAGCGGTCCCCAAACTGTCATCAAATTATGATGGTAGACTCGAGGCCGGCTGGTTTACTGCGGGTGTTAAGCCTCGTAGGTTAAACTTCCTCGGTGGAAAGAGGTGTTCTCGGGATGACCTTAGAATCGAGACTTGATATTTGGAGCCTTGAAATAGGCGAATAATCATCAGACATCGCCTACCACAAGAGAACAAAGGGTTAACAAGGAGGAATATCTTGAAAAGGAAACTGACATAAAGTAGAACTCTTCTCGAAACCCATGAGATTGAGTCCGCGACCTTATAGCGGGTATGGCGATTTCATCGTATGAATACGGGAGAGTAAATATAGTCCCGTAAACAAAGCGGCAATATATCCCGTTCCACGAGGGCAAAGTGCGGTATGAAATCGCTCCCATTAAAGATATTGAGCGGGTGACGTTGAAGCCTCAATCCTCCGCGAAGGAGAATTTGGCTCTTCCCAATCGCCTCACAAGGAGAAGCGAAGCGAAATCGTAATGAGTAAACACAATCTGGCGTCGGTCCCCACAAAGGAGGATTTTGGCTCTTCAATCGCCTCACAAAAGAGTCGCGGCGAGGATACAACATATATCTGAGAAGATATGACGGCGCTTCCACCGAAAGAAGGGCGTGCATTCAGCGTCGTGAGTTGATCGACCCCTGGAACATCGGATCTTAGCGAACATGGAAAGCTACGAAGAAAGCGAATAAAGTCGGATGTGCGGTTAATCAACAAATTGCTGCACGCGGGTGCCGGCTCAACAAAGACCGGCGTGCGGCTCGTCGAAACAATAGCCGGCGGCGCAAAGCGAGCCGGCAGCGCCGGAACTTCGATCGAGAACCGAGCACCAGTACGCGAAGCAAGCGCCAGGCTTCAGCCGAGGCAGCAGCCTTGCCTTCGGTCGGAAGGCCTTACTCTTCTGGCCTTCGCCGTTCAGCGCCGATCCTTCTCCCTCATTAGTGCATCACTTGCATACGGAAAAAGAAAAAAGATGAAAAGCGTCGTAAAATACTCGTTACGCATACCTCGCTGATTGAAGGAGATGAGGCAGCGAGGCGAAGATAAAGAAAACAAGAAAGAAACAAAGAGGCCTAGGTGAGAGGCAAAGATGATCATGGGTATTTATAACAACTCTAATGGGCCCAAATCAATTCCAATTAGGACTCTAATCAGCCCTAATTAGGAGTCCTAATGGAACCTTATCCGGATGTCAAAATAGTGCCAAATTAGTGGTTGATTGGCTCCTATTCCCACCGCTATATTGGGAAAAATTCGAAGGTTTATTCGTGAGGATAACACCTCGCGAATCCCCTCGACGATCAGCGTGGCCAATTCTACTCCAAATAGGATTACAGTATAAGCTGTTTCCTAATTTGTCGAGAAGTTCGAAAGAATATTCTCACAAAAATATTCTTAGGGATAACTTCGATCATCGCGGATTGCATCGGCGCCGATCAGCAGCGTGCAATCCTACTCCAAATAGGATTCAGTATAAAGCTGCTTCCTAATTTGTCGAAGTTCCGAGAATATTCTCACAAGGAATATTCTTGGGATAACTTCGATCATCTTGGTTGCATCGGCCAATCAGCGTCGTCTAATCCTACTCAACTAGGATTACAGTATAAGCTGTTTCCTAATTTGTAGAAGTTCAGGAAGAATATTCTCACAAGAAATATTCTTAGGGATAACTTCGATCATCGCGGATTGCATCGGCCCGATCAGCGTCGCCCAATCCTACTCCAACTAGGATTCACAGTATAAATTGTTTCCTAATTTGTAGAAGTTCGAAAGAATATTCTCACAAGAAATATTCTTAGGGATAACTTGATCGTCTTGGGTGCATCGGCGCCGATCAGCGTGGCCAATTCTACTCCAAATAGGATTCAGTATAAGCTGTTTCCAAATTTTCAGCGAGGAGTTCTGGAGAATAAACCCACATTCTTAAGGATAACTTCGGTAACCCTTAATGTCCTCCCACCATAATCTCCGGAGAGGAATAATCGGCGTGAAAGTCATGTTGGCGGGACAGCGTGTTGATCGAAGAAACTTCTCCCCTGTGGATAATCATATCCCAACAACAGTCAAAGCGTCGCTTTCATGGGCTGAAGACTAGGGCGATGGTTGAAAGCTAAATGGTCTCCTGTTTTAACAAGGAATCCTCGGAGGATATTTCCATGAAAAGATCACTCCTCCCACTGTGGTTAAACCAACAACACACGTGATGATGGAAGAATTAGCGATTGAGGGTTATGAAATTCCATGTATTCGACACAACCAGCGTGTAAGCCAACAAGGAGTTCGCCGACATGCGGAGAAGTCAAAAGTCTGATGGTTAGTCAAACAACAACCAACCGACACGAGTTACAAACAAAACTCACCCACCAGCTTGAATCAAGATTTTAACAAGCGGTCAGACAATAAATGCAGCACCGTGATCTTATCAGAAATCCTACAAAGAACTGGATGGTCTGAAAGAATCGAAGACTTGAAGCTAACTTTTGGGACCCTCTGCGGCGAAGTAGGGAACCATCGTATCAAAGTATCGGCTAAGCTTGTAGAAGGGCGAGGCTGAAACACTTTGGAGGGTATCTGTCGCGTTGAAAAATACTTACAAGATCCCGAAATCAACTCGTGGCGAAGTCGGTGAATGACAACCCATCGAATGGTACGGACGTCGAATCGTTAAGACTTCGAGCGACGGCAAACCGGCGTCTAAACGGTTCGCCGGACTTGAGCGAGCGATCGGATCTGAGACCGTTGAACGGAACAAACCAAGAGTTAGTCCGGAACCAAATCTGACGGAACCTAAGTCCGGAGAAGGCCAAAAGTCGAGAATAGGCAGGGCCTAAACCGAGAGAGAGCCAGAAAAAGCGAAGCGAAGCGGCGAAATAAGCTGGCGCCTCGGCCAACTTGGCGAGTTACCTCGGCAAGTGGCGAAGTGGCTCGGCCACAATGGTCGAGCCACCTCGGCCAACTTGGCGAGTTACCTCGGCAAGTGGTAGAGGGCTCGACCATGGCCAGTGGCAGGTGGCTCGGCCACAATGGTCGAGCCACCTCGACAACAGGCAGAGTGGCTCGACAAGTGGCCGGCCGACGGCGCCTATTGTATAAATAGGGGGTCTTGTTAGTTGAGAGGATTTTTTGGACTTGGGGATTCTTTTTTGGACTTCGGGGGATTTTTGAAGGTTGGATTTTTGGAGATTTTGGGGTTTGTCTTTCGGACTTCAGCCCTCGCGAGATCCACGAGCCGTCGACTCACAGTTTCGAGCACCGGCGAGCACAAACCCAGTCGACGTCAGATCTACAAGCGCAAGGTAACTGAATTCGGGTCGAACTACAGATACCCTCTAGATTAAGCCGTCTTAATCTCGGGGATATTGTGATTTCTCCTAGTAGATCTCACCGCTCGTGATCCTCTCCTTCGTGAGTGTGATTCGGCGATCCTCTCCTTCGTGAGTGTGATCCCCTCGGTAACCGTTTCCTTAGTGAAGCGAGCCCCTTCGTCGTAGTTCAGGCAGGGTCTCTACGGATTGGAATTGCGGTGGTCCACGGACACAAAAGTCCGACGCAGTTAAAGAACCCGCAAGTGAGAATCGATATATGAGAGATCCCGTGTTTGTTCACTTTCGGGGAAGAAGTTGTAATTCTCGTTTTCATTGTACGCCTTAAAATAAAAGGCATCTTCTTTTGAATTTTGTTGTAGGCCAAAGAAGCTGTAAACAAGATCAATGACAATGAATAACAAAATGACTTTTACCGCGAACAGTGACCACTATGAGGGGAACCATGCTCTCTGTGGGATGTGACCACTATGGGATGTGACATCTCCCATGCTTCAAGTGGGTGGTCTTGGAAAGCCTGCGGGCGAGCTTACCTTATGCAGGCGAGCTTTAAGCATGCTTGGAAGTGGCGACTCTGCGAGCAAGCTTGGTCTTTGGCGGGCTCGGCGTGCGAAGCGAACCAAGGAGTCCTTGAGCTTGAGCCTTGACGAGCTTCGCAGCGAGCTAGGTATAGATGGCGAGCTTGAGCATTGGTGGCGAGCTCGAGCTACAGTGTAGGCCAGCTCAAGCACAAGTTCACGCGAGCTCTTGGTCTTCAGGCGAGACTGGATCATGCAGGCGAGCTTGGGGCTGTCAGGCGAGCTTGGTTCAGGCGAGCTTGGCCTTCAGGCGAACTCATGCCTTCAGGCGAACTCATGCCTTCAGGCGAGCTCTAGCCTACAGGTGAGCTTGAGCTTCAAGCCTTCAGGCGAGCTTGTGGGTGAGCTTGTCTTGTGCAGGCGAGCTCTAAGTGTGCAGGCGAGCTCTAGGTCTTCAGGTGAGCTTGCTCTTCAGGCGAGCTAAGCTCCTTTGCAGGCGAGCTAAGCTCCTTTCGCGAGAGCGAGCTCGAACATGCAGAAAGAGCAGGTCATAACTTTCAATCCGTGCGTCGAATTGGGCCGAATTATATATGAAAATCGACTATCTCGACAAGGCCAGACCAACCAAACTAACCCAAAGGGTATAGTTTGCTCCGATCATTTTGCCAAATTCCTTCCGGTTTGAGAGATATCAGCACTTTTGTCTATTTTGTAAAGTCAAGCATTCAGGTGAACTTAATCTTTAGGCGGGCTTGGCTTCACTCGGATGGACCCTTAAGCTCTTTTGCTTGTTCCGAGTTTCTGTGCAGATATCAAGGCAATTTTTATTGCCTACACCTTCTTCACCTCCCCACCCCTAAAACAACAAGGGCTCCTCCTCTCTCTCCAAGTCCCCTCCATATTCCCCAAGTTCATCAACTTCCCATCTCTATAAACATCCAACGTGTCAATAATATCACAGGTGACATCCCTAGCCTCACCATCAGACTCCCATTCTAGTTTCGCTTTTCCCCATTCCAGTTTCGCTTTTCCCCATTCCATTTTCGTTTGTTTTTCATTCACACCAAACAATAAAATCTTATTTTCCTTCTCATTTCTTTTCTTTTATTTTACCCCAAGCTAAACAGAATCGTAGAGAAATCTTGTTTTCTCTCTCACTTTCTTTTACTAGTTCTTGTGCGTGCAATGCGTGGTTAAATATCAAAATTATTTAGTTTTTATTTATTTTCTCACTATATAATAAGTCAGATTTATTTTGAGTTGAAATCTTTAAAACATGGATTATTACATTTGCCATAAATTTTATTTAAATGTTTAATAAAATTATGAAATAGATTTGTGTGTTAAACTGGGATCAATATACTTTTATATACTTGCATACACAATATTTTTTTAAATTTGTATATATCAAACTTCATGTAACACACTTGTTTATCGATTAAATAATCGATCTCTAATTTCTTTATCTTAGTCATTAAATGTAGTATTAAGTTTGAAAAAATACAATAATACATTGTTGATGTGTTAGTAAAAATTTAACCAAATACTTAATATTAAGATGGTTTGTATAAGCTCCACGAGAGCACATACTTTTCACAAGACTACAAGACATTTTAATTATTAATAGACTTAAAATAAAAATAAAAACTAAAGATTAATGATAACTCTAGCATAATTTTATATGACAAAACATTCACATAAGCATATTAAAATTTTGCATGAAAATCCTTCTAAAGATTCCTAATTTTACTCAAAATTAAGCTTTACTATAAAATATTCAAAAATATATTATCCTTTATTCCTTCTTTTTCATATTTAATTGCCTTGACATCAATCCTACTCCACCTTTATCTTTTTCAAGGCAATTATCTGATAATGTCTTCATCGTCTATATTAATTATAATATTAGGTTGAAGCTAGACTTTTATGCTATTATATTTCCTACGACTTGTTTATCTTTTTATTTTTTTCTATTTTAATGAGAACAAAGGTTAACATCATATGTAGGAATTTTTTTGATATTCAAACTTATTACTTAAATAGAGTTAGAAATTACCTCTTTTTTCTCTGTAATGAATTCTTTAATTGTGCATCCAATAAGAGTTTCTCTTGCATTAAATTATGTTGCCTTTGCATTTTTAGGTGCCATTTTTCATGAGAATCTTAACTACAAACATGAAGTTTTCATTGTTGATTTCTAGATTATATGTTAATATTAAATTTTGATATTGTTATATAAAAATGATATTACTTAACCTTGGTCTTGAGTCATCAACGATGCTATGATATTTATCATTTAGACACTCGTTATTAACATCTTTATCCACTTTCTTGTTGTAGCATTTGCAAGTGTAGACCAGGGCTCAAGTCTATTTAAAAATGGTAGTTATCTTTGACTTAAATGTGAAATTTTGTGGTTGTATATTGGTAAATTTTAGTTTGATTTAATCATGTGGATGAGAGTAGGTTTGGTAATATTGTACTGTGTCGAATTCTATGATGTCGCATATTATCACTAATTTGAACTTTTTACATTTTAAAGGCTGGCGATGGAGATCCTTTTGCTTTGGTAGCTTCTTCTAAATGACCCTAATATTAGATTAAAATATAATATTATTTATTTATTTTGTTAGATAGAGGTATGCTCATTCTACTGCCGTACCATTATTTCTTTAGTAAGTTGTATCTTTGAGTTGATACATATTGTTGATATTCTTTCGATGATATGCTTATTTCCCCTGCCAATTTGAGATAGTCATAAGATAAATCTTATGTTTAGTGGCCTTCAATAAGAAGTTTAGTAATGAAATATTTTACCTTTACACTTAGAGATCTTGAAGTCAGATAGTGCTATTACAGGCTTCTTTTGAGTGTCTTCTAGAATTGATCCTTCATTTGTAGCCATATCCCCAAATAAAGTTACGTGTGGAGCCATTCCACTATATATGAGAATGAGAGAATAAAGATAAAGTGTCAATATTATTTTTTTTTTCTTATGCTATCGAAAAAGTATCATGTATATACTTTTTGTCCATTATTGTAATTTTCCCCATATTATTTGGCTTGTTATATTTTGTAACATAGGCGATCACCGACTTCCGTTATTTGCTATCGCAAGAAAATGCATGTAATTATTTAATAAGTTTATGATTCTATAAATTTATGTTTCCTTTTATTGAAGATTAAAGTATGAAAATAATAAGTTCTTACTAAACTTTCTTGTATCTTCCAAATAAATGCTTCTTCAATTTGGAGTAAAATTATATTAGTTACTTTAATTTATATAGTAACATTTTCCTTAATCTATTAATATATTTTTCAAACTTTATACCTTAATGGGATGTCTTTAATCTAATATTATTTCTATTTTTTCACCAACATCAACTTAGATTATTTTAAGATCTTGAAAAGAGCGGAAAAATCTTAAGTTGAAAGTTAAATTACATATTTTAATGAAAGAATATCAAATAATTTCTCTTTTATTTGTAAAATTTTCAAATTCTAGGGGTTTGGTGTGATTCTGAACTTTAGAAGTGTTGCTTTTAAACTTTTAAAAACTTTGGCGGTTTTTACAAATTTTAAATTGTCGACTAGGTGCTACTAATTTTTGTATTTCATCGTTGTGTGAAATTTTATAACTTTAGGATACTTCTAGGTTTGACCTTTGAGGTTATTTTTATAAGTTTAGAAACATTGGGTTATTTTGTGTAAAACTTTTACTTTCAAGGGCACATTGATAATTCTAGATATTTTAGTATTGGACATAAATTTTGAAATTTTAGGTTTTTGCAATTTTGAAATGTTGAGGTTTTACAAATTTGAAACTTTGTGTGCTTTTTCAATTTTCAAATTATCAGGCATGATGGTAATTCATGTTTTATCAATGGTGTTGGCAACTTTTAAAATTTCAGAATTTCATGATGTTTTTTGTTATTATGATATTTTGAGGGTTTTCTATAATTTTTCAAACTTTGAGGGTGTAAATTGTAAATTTTAAACTTTTAAAGAGCTATAAATTTTGTTTAGTTGTTTTAATTTTTGAAAGGGCATTTGTTTAGTTGTTTTAATTTTTGAAAGGCCAGTGTGCTTTGTGTAGTTGTGAATTTTTTTATTTTGAGTAACTAATAAAACTTTTGCCTTTTTGTAATACCTTATGTATTGTAGCATGTTAGTTAATTATTATTTTGTCACCCTTTTATTATCACTTAAAGCTCATTTTATCTTTAAGTGTTGTCATATTCTTTCTTATTTGTACACTTATCGTACATGTTTCATGATAATATTATAGAGATCCTTTTATATGTCAGCGTCTTAAACAAATCAAATTGAATCTTAGTTTGAAGCCGTTTTGAGTAAGTTCGTTTATGCTAAAAGCTGTTATGTAGTGATTATGCAATCCAAAACCGAGAATAAATTTCTACAAAGGAAAACCAAGCAATTACTCTACAAATATATATATGGACATTGAACTGTAATGATCATAATTGAAGCATACAAATTGTCGGTGAATTACTAACCTGACACACGTAATTTGGAATATATCTCAACCAAAAAAAAAAAGGAATTGAGCTAATCTTATAATGTAAGTAAACAACGAAATGTTATCATAAAAGCTTCTCTAAATGTATTTACCCTAATGAGCTTTACTTTGTCAAATCTTGTTGTTGACCCGATAAACTAAACATCATGCATATTATGCTCTAAATTATAGAAACATAATTATTTATAATAAGAACTTTAATGGTTTTTAAACCTTTAGCTTTATGCAAATTACAAAGTATTTATGGGTTTCCTTTCTACACCAAATTCTATTTATGCAAATTATAAACTATTTTTGCAATTTCTAAATTTTACAAGGGGACCAAATTGCAATTTCTGAATTGGATTGTAAGCTGGGCTAAAATACAATTTCTATAGTTTTTAGATTGTAGCGCAAATTCCAAACTCTTTGCAGTTTCTAGGTGTAGACGTGTAAAATTGCCTATAAGTCCCCGAACGTAATGCATGATAGTGAGTTGATGATTGACGGACCGTCAATGATGAGTGAACAAAGTGCAATAAGCACATCGTGAAGCATAGGAGTCAAGGAGCGGCAAAACAACGAAGAAGCGACTCAACCATGAGTGCGGGATACCCATAAAAGACTTAGCACCATATGTGTCTCGCTCTCACCATGGGTGACTTGCCTATGGGGATTGTAGATATCCTCTCCAGCTTTCTAGCATCTTGGATCAACTCATTCGAGAGCGGACGAGAGTTAGAGCGAAACAACGAGAGGGTCAGGCTGTTTCACACCTGCAAGACACCAATGATGTCTCACACATTTCGGCCATGATACGGTTGTACCTCTCTTCACCAGATTTCTAACGCATCTTGAATCACCTCATTCAGAGATCAGACGAGGAAGTTATCATCAAAATAGTCCAGAGTGTCTCGGAAGTAGCCGAGACACAAAAAAGTGTCTCGGCCATGGCCGAGACACCAAATGTCTTGCGGATTTTGGCCATGATACGATTTGAATCTGAAGAAACTAAAAAAATAAAAGTTGTAGCTCTCCTCATCAGCTTTCCAAAGCATCTTGAATCATCTCATTCTGAGATCGGAAGAGAGAGTTATGATCAAAACAATCAAGATAGTCGAAGCTGTCTCGGCAAAACCGAGACACCTAGGTGTCTAGGAGGGCTTTTGGGCCCGGTTTTGACCATTATCCGCTTTGTAAAGCTATAAATAAGAGGAGGGCTCATTTGTTGGGATCTGAAATTTTGGAGAAGCGGCTCGCCAAATTGCCTTCTCACCTCAGATCTAAGCTTCGGGGCGGCGGCCGTCTTCTTCGACACCGGATCGGATCTCGTGAATTCTTAAGGGCTATTATCATCCTTTGTGAGATAATCCCGGGGCTATTATCCTCCTTCGTGAGATAATCCCCTCAAAAGGTTAGAATCGGATCTCAGATCTACGTGATTCCTCGAGATTAAACTTTGTTTTGATCTCGAGAAGAGCTTTGATTTAAGCAGTCGATCTCCTTAAGCCGGGCTGTTATTTCCTTCGTGAAATAATCCCGTTTACGTGTAGATCTCTATTTTGGATCCGCGATTAGCGGTCCACGGGCGGAATAAAGTCCGACGCGAGCAAAGACACCCATAGCGGGGACGATAAGCGGATCCAGCGTTTGTTTTGGTGAAAGAAAGTTGTAATTTTTATTTGATTTTCATTGTAATCGGGTCTTATAAAAGACTTCGGTTTTATTTTCTTGAATTTGTTTGTAATTCCATAAAGGTTTAACAAATTCAAGCAATGACAATCATCGACTTTCACGCGAACAAGGCTGGCGACCACGGTGGGAGCCAGCGATCTCGAATCACGAGATCGTCGTGCGCGGCCAGCGGATCGAGATCTTGCCTCAAAGAAGGCCTTTTCATGGAGGAGAGCGAAGACAACCCTCGATCAACCGTTGCGAGATCTCCCCTCGCGATTTTATTTCGACAATCCGGCAAGCGGGGTTCAGATCTAGCGTGTCGACTTGACGAAGAGACGCGTCAAAGCGGCATAGCATGCTTCGTCAACTTGCAAAGGCATTGGAGCAGTGGATGGACTCGCTACTATCACGGACTTGGAGTCGAGGCGTCGGCGCCTCAAATCGCTTGCAATTCCTCCAAGCCATCGGCAGACGAATGGGTTCGTCAAGAGAACTTCGTTCGACCCTAAAGGCGCATTGAGGCGCCCGTGCGTGCCGTTCAAGCTCGCTCTTGCAAAAGGACCGAGAACTTGAACAAGAAGGAAGTGGTCAAAAACCACAAAAATCCCGTCAAGTCACGGGTGCCAAAGTCAAAACAGCGCCAAAATCGAGGCGCAAGGCGGCGAATCCTCCTTCAAAGCCGACCACGGCCAAGCGCCGGCCCGAGATTGAGGATGGCGTATGCACTCGTCAAACCGATCACTACCCAAAGGTGTCTGTCGCATCCAAACAAACGAGAACACCTCAATATGCGTGTTAGATGCGGCGTGCATAAGAAGAATTCGGTCGCGTCTAGGCTGGGGTTCATAGCGAAGCCAAGGAGCGTTAAGACTCCGCGCTTCGCAAGGAGGTGGTCTTAAGCGGCGACTCGATCGACCTTGGATCGTTCAAAGGCGATAACAAATAAGCGAGAATGTCAACAAGGTTCTTCATCCCCAAAAGCGTGTCCGTCAAAGACAACGTTATACTTGGGGTATCGCGCAACAGCGATGGATTGCTCAATGGTACGCACCATCGGGCTAGGGGTGTGAAGAAATCCCAAAAGGAGAGTGTTCAAGAAACCGGCTCTCACTCTCCATGCGGGATGCCCGTCCTATCGAGGCGATATCGTCAAAATGTAGCTGCCCGGAATTTGTTTCACAAAAGGTCTCGATGTTAGAAACTTCTGCTGGCGTCGAAGCCCAGTCAGCAGCTTCCACGGAGAAAATCCTCCCTCGGGATGATGAATTCCTTGAAGTCACCATCAACATGGTTAGCAAAGAAAAGTCGGCGATCACTTCAAAAGTCTCTAATCCGACTTTTCTCACGGAAAAAATTGATTCGAGGAATAGCTCAGCGGATGTCTCGGCTCAACTAAAGCCGTCGGACATAAGGACTACGGGAGATCCATGAAGGACTATCCTCGAGTGATGTATCCTCGAGTGATGAACTTTGATTCTTGCTCTGTCGCCTCGATGATACAATGCCCGGCCGCAGGACAAGCTCGGGGCCGTTCATGGTCACCGATCGGGTGACTCAAATAATTCGGGGCGCTCTAGCCAGCGAGAAAGAACTTCAAGTTCGAAATGGAGATAGCTATCACGGCGGATGAGAGAGATGCATGACCAACAAATCGAGCTCGGCGAATCATCGGGGTAAAGCGAGTTGTCGCAATACGCCGACCAAAGAGGCGACTTCGAGCGGGGATGAAGATCATAGCATAAATAGCCAAAATTCAGGGGTGGTCCGTTGTTCTTCCTCAAAATCGTCGAAGGAAAATGCGGCGAGGATGAGATGATGAAAGAGGCTGGAGGATAAGGTCAAGCGCCTTGATTTCGCTCAAGAGGTAAAAGGCGGGATGCCATGTCAGGTATCCAAGAGAGTGGGAGTCGATTCCATATCCGTCGAAATTTAATTTGATTAACTTCATACCGTTCGATGGAAAGGGGTCCCCCACTCAGCATTTGGTCTATTTCAAATCTCACTTGGGCGTTATTTCTGGTAATGAGCCCTTGATGGTTCGGTCATTCGTTGGCACTCTTCGAGGAGCTGCTTTCGATTGGTACCGCCGTCTCAAGCCAGGAAGCATCAATAGTTGGGATGACATAGAAAGCTGGTTGCTCAATAATTTCTTCGATGACGACACTGAAGTATCAATCGGAACCCTTTTGGACGAGAAGCAGAAGGATGGGGAGTCTGTTTATAGCTTTGTTAAACGCTTCCGCAACAAGGCTATGAACTGCGGGGATCTGTCCGAGAGGAATTCATTAGCGGGCGTGCCACAATAATCTTTCCATCAATGTCTTGGAAGTCACGGGGTTGTGCCATCAAAACACGGAAAGAATTTGAAAGAAGCGTGGGAGCAAGTAGGCAGCTTCCTCAAAAGGAAAAAGGCGAAAGAGGCCAACCAATGGCTAAAGCGCAGCTAGCGATGACATTCATCAACGGCAACCTTAGGGGCAACAAAGGACTCTAAGTTGAGATTCGGAGGAGTATTCTTTCGATGATGATGAAGTTCCAGCCATCTTCAAATATCTCCTTGCTAACAACAAAATTAAAGTGCCACCTATCATGAATCGGAGAAAGCTAGCAATATTTGGATCAAAATCTTGTGCCACGGAGGGTCCATCACCCACCAAGGCTTGTATTACTCTAAAGAATAACATCAAGCCTTAGTTGGCCCGGCGTCATAGCGCCAAAATAGGCCAAACAAGAATGGCAAGCACTCAGAGCGGTATCACAGTATAAGCTGCTCCCTCGCACTCAAGCGGTATATGAGTATAAGCTGCTCCCTCTCCTCCGATGAGTATAAGAGGTTAAAGCTGCTCCTCAGATACTCCAAAAGGTATATGAGTCTAAACTATTTCCTATTTTGTCGGAAGTTCACGGAGAATAGTATACATATTATTCTTAAGGATAACGACTATGTGGCTAGATCTGATGCACTCCTCATTGGACCCGGTTTGCAAAAGGCGGGGGTGGATAGAGAGGACAAGAAGTTCTGGAGAATATTGTACATAATATTCTTAAGGATTACTGAAATCGGCTTGATGACTCGGATGAAGCGGGTCATTTGGATTCGAATGTTCCCAAAGATGAAGCATATCATATCGTCTTCAACCCACATTGGAGCGATCGTAGGGATCAATTTCACCAACCCCGAGTGACTTGTACAAATCAACACCACCAGCGTGATTTATACTTCCACTCCGTTGTTTATTTGGTCAAACCTTCCTACAACTAGGACCAAAGCCAAATTCCTCTCGATTCCTTCCATGAGCGAGAGGTCCACTTACAAATCAGCGATCAAACCTTCCTACAATTAGGATCGTCTCAAAATTCCCATTTGGTCAAACCTTTAGGGCCAAAATCATAATTCCCTCTCGATAAACGAGAAGTCCGCCTTTAGATTAGGTAACCAAACCTTCCGACAGTTAGGGTTATCCAAGTCTTTTTGATTCTCGAAGTGGAGATCCCACTTTTAGTTTTTTTTTTCATCGGAGATAGAATATAAAATTCTTCCTCTCCGGCTCCTTTTCGAGGCGGTCCGTGAAGGTGTAGGCCGGAATTGGAGTTTCATCTTTGCTCCGGTTTAGTCTTTTCTCCGATTGAAAAAGACACCAAGTTCATCTTGGGGTATTTTATCCCGAAGCCTAAGAAGGGATAAGTCTACGCCTACTACGCGTTGCCGGTTTAGTCTTTTTTCCGATTGAAGAAGACACCAGAGTTCGATTCTGGGGTATTTTATCCCGAAGCCTAAGAAGGGATAAGTCTACGCCTACTACTGCGTCGCCCGGTTAGTCTCTTGCGGTAAAGATGACAAAGTCTATGTGTTCAATATCATAGCATTAAGCCTAAAAGAGTTTCATTCTTTTAGCACAGCGTCCGCGTCTTGAGCGGGTATAGATAATCCATGCGCTAGCCGATTCAAGCGGTGTCGGTAAAGGCTCATCAAATCCGTTGATGGTGAGGGTTTGCCAAAATCCTATAGTTGTCCAAACATCGGGTTCCGCGGCAAAAGATAGGTTGTTGGGCGACTCATCGTCGTTGGAGCTCATTTTGCAATGTAGCCTTGAAGGACTCCTCATTTGCTATTTGATGTTTTGAAGCCTCCTCCTCAACTTCAGCGACTTTTGTTCCGTGACCTCCGGTTTCGGATATGATGGTTAAAGCTGCTCCTCGGATACTCCAATTAGGTATATGAGTATAAACTATTTCCTATTTTACGTAGAAGTTTACGGAGAATATTTCTATATTCTTAAGGATAACTTCGACAACCCCAATTTCCTCCCACTATGGCTAGTCCTCGCCAAGCCATGCAGCGGAGAATTGATTCAAGCTTAAGTCTCAACAAATTGGATGGTCGGTCCGGCGACAACTCACCAAAGCGAGTTAAAACAAAACACATTCATGGCTTTTGACTCAAGATTTCGGCGGTCGGACAATAAATGCGACAAGTGACACCTTGGATATTCGACAAAGCAGGATAGTCGAAGGAATTGGAAAATCAAGATTGAAGCCACTCCGTAGGTCCTATTATGTCGACTGAAGGTTTTAGGCCTATCATATCCAAAGTATTTGGCTTCTTCTATAAAGGCGAGATCGAAACACTTTGGAGGGTATCTGTAGGCGTGTAAAATTGCCTATAAGTCCCGAGCGTAATGCATGATAGTGAGTTGATGATTGACGGACCGTCAATGATGAGTGAACAAAGTGCAATAAGCACATCGTGAAGCATAGGAGTCAAGGAGCGGCAAAACAACGAAAAGCGACTCAACCATGAGCTGCGGGATACCCATAAAGACTTAGCACCACATGTGTCTCGCTCTCACCATGGGTGACTTGCCTATGGGAGATTGTAGATATCCTCTCCATCTTTCTAGCATCTTGGATCAACTCATTCGAGAGCGGACGAGAGAGTTAGAGCGAAACAGAGGGTCGAGGCATTTCACACCTGCAAGACACCAATGATGTCTCACACATTTCGGCCATGATACGGTTCGAATATGAGGAAGCTCAAAACATAACAGTTGTACCTCTCTTCACCAGATTTCTAACGCATCTTGAATCACCTCATTCAGAGATCAGACGAGGAAGTTATCATCAAAATAGTCCAGAGTGTCTCGGAAGTAGCCGAGACACAAAAAAGTGTCTCGGCCAATCATCAACTCACTATCATTAACGATCTCATAGGTTTCGGCTGAGGCTGTAAGGAAGGCAGCGGATCGGACGATGGAAGCGATCCCTCAGACTCATCATCCGAAATTATGATAGTAGGCTCAGGCTTCACTGGTTTCCTCCTACGGGTGTTCGCCTCGTAGCGGTTCGCTTCCTCGGTGGAAAGAGGTGTTCTCCCAGATGACCTTAAGAATCGAGACTGGACATTTGGAGCCTTCAAAATAGACGAGGAATCGTCGGAGCGTCCGTCTACCACAAGAGAACAAAGAGTTAGCAGATCATTTAGGAGGAATATCTTAAAAAATAAAACAGCATAAGGCGTAGAACTCTTCTCAGAAACCTATGAGATTGAGTCACGACCTTATAGCGAGTATGTGATTTCATCCGTGTCAGTACGGGAGAACGATAAATATAGTCGCGTAAACAAAGCGGCAATATATCCCGTTCTACAGAGCAAAGGTACGGTATGAAATCGCTCCCGTTAAAGATATCGAGACGGGTGATCTTTGAAGCGTCAATCCCCACGAAGGAGAATCTCGGCTCTTCCCAATCGCCTCACAAAGGAGAACGAAGCGGGGTCGTAACGAGTGTACACAATCTGAAGCGTTGGTCCCCACAAAGGAGGATTTCGGCTCTTCCCAATCGCCTCACAAAGGAGAGCGAAGCGGGGATACAACGTACGAGAAGATGATAATGCTGACGCACCACCAAAAGAAGGAGGCGTGCATTCACGCGGCGTGCGAGTTGATCGACTCCTCGGAACATGAAACCAGCGGCGACGCCGAAAACTACAAAAGAAGACAAATAGAGTCGGATACGGTTGAAAATTAGCAAATAAAGTGTCAAAAAGCTACACAATCCGGCGCCGAGCACCGATGAAGCGCCAGTAGACGCCCTTACGCCCAGCGCCAAAGCGCCCATTTCTGAAAACCGCCGCCCTTGCGCCAGCGCCAGCGCCAGCGCCAGCGCCAGCGCCAGCGCCAGCGCCAGCGCCAGCGCCAATAGCGGCATGAACCTGTGGCCAAACCATAGGCACAACTGGCCTTGGACCATAAAGCCAGCGCCGATTCTGGCCCATGGCGCCCGGCGTGCAGCCGCCATTAGCGCCAGGCGCTCGGTCGGCGGCGCCCGAGCCAGCGCAGAACCGGCAGCGGCCGTCGGTACCTCGCGCTTCGCGGCCGTTCTTCTCCCGTAATTACGCCCGGCTTGTTGGCGGTAAAAGTCGTTTTGTTATTCATTGTCATTGATCTTGTTTACGGCTTCTTTGGCCTACAACAAAATTCAAAGAAAATGCCTTTTATTTTAAAGTACAATGAAAGCGAATTACAACTTCTTCTGAGTGAACAAACCACGAGGATCTACGTTATATCGGGATCACCGGCTTGCGTGAGTTCTTTGCTGTCGGGGGGACTTTTGTGTCCGTGGACCACAGCGCAATTCAATCGGTAGAGACGGGTTGCGGAACTCTGAGGCGTAAAGGGGCTCGTTTCCGCGAAGAAGCGGCTGAGGGGATCACACTCACGAAGGAGAGGATCGTAGGGCTGTGATTTCTCTAGTAGATCTCACCGCTCGTGATCCTCTCCTTCGTGAGTGTGATCCCTGGCGCTTCGTTCGAAAACGAGCCCTTTGTCTGTAATTCCACCTGGGCCGTGCAGTGATCCACGAACTCTGGCACATTGCCTGGCAAAGATCCCGATACTGTGAATCTCGTGTTATTCACTCGGGAAGATTATTCTAGTTTTCATGCATGTAAAAATAAAAGGCACAATTTGTTGTAAACCAAGCGTATCAACAAACAATGAATATAACAAAGCGACTTATAAACTTATATGCAATTTTTATAATTTTTGGGAGTAAACTACAAGTTACGAATTTCACGGTTTTGGGGAATTTGTTTTGCAATTTTGGGCTTAAATATACTTTTAGAGTTCTGTAAATTACGGACTCTTTTGCAATTTCTATCTTTGAAATACAATTTAAAGCTTAAAGTCTTAGCGAAAATAAAAGATCACTCCCAACAAATATATTGAAGTTTAAATCCGACTTGTATCTTCAAAATTACCAAGTTGAACTAAAAGGCAGTACTAAATACCAAAATATCAAAACATTAATGCAATCCATCCAATCCCTCAATAAAACCTTTCTAGTTTGGCCCAACAGGCCAAACCCATGAATCATGTCCATGATAATCAGAGTCACGATTAATTTACATAGCGATAGGATTTCACATTGCTCAAAATGATCTTAAAAAATACTACAAAGCGATTGAATGATCATAAACATTTCATGACCAAGATTCATACACTCTAAATCAAAAGTCAAATTCATTAACTTTAATAAAAAAAAACTTGTCCTTTAAGAAAAAAAAGAAAATTCTCCAGAACTCTATTCTTATTCAAGCTTGAAACATGATTCCAAGGAAAAAATATCGCTTTTACAATCATGAAGGTACTCATGCAAAGTTCAAAGTAAACCCTAAAGCACTAAAGCTGACAAAATTTTGCGGGAATAAAGCATGATTTCTTTAGCGAGATCGTATGAAATTATATAGCAATAATCAAGATGCTAACCACACTTGTGTAGACTAATTTTAGCAATTTGGGGGGGTGTTGTTCCCGAATTCCATGGTGAGTTTGTAATTTTTAAAAGTTGAGAGACTATTTTGTAATTTAAAGAATTTGTGTATGAAGTTGTTTGCAATGCATGAGATTTGTAGATGGGTTTGCTTATGAGATAATGATTTTAATGAATATAAATAATATATGGTAAAAGATTGGGGCTTGCTAATTTAGTGATTTGATGAAATTTTAAGGGTATTTTTGGAAAGAGGAAGTTTTTCCTCAACTCCCTCTTTTAAAGAGGTAATAGATTTTGTAATTTCAGTAATGTGGAACGAATTTGGACGCCCAGGTACACCATTTAGTTTGGTGTTGAAAGTGCTGCAGGGAATATTTTCCTTTGCCTCCTTTATGGGTTGGACGCTAGCCTCCAGGATCACCCAGCTCCGAGTTTTTGGGTATCTCTTGTTTTATTATTTGTTTTCTGGTTTTGCTATCATTTTGTGCTGCTTGTGCTATATATGTTTCTGTATGTCCATTTCTTCACCGACCTAAGTTGCAAACTCTTTTTTTATCGTATTTCTTTTAATACTGGAACCTCATCTCACTCACTACAAAATTATGAGCTTTGTTTGGTCTCCGTGCATGCGATCAGCTGCAGCTTGCTCTTGGAAAAATTTAAATAGACACCCTCTGTGTTTAGACGTAATTGGTTTAATCATCTGAAAATTCAAATAAAAAAAATTATGGTATGTTTTACTGGAGCCAAAATTATTGCAAAACTACATGGTTAAAGAAGTTGGGTGGAAAATGGTTCTTGGTAAGTTATGTTTGTTACTTGCAAATCTTACCTTAATAGTTTGTTTCATGCCAGCAGTTCTTTTTCCACTACTTTCTCTCCAACGTCCTTAAGTTGTGTCAGTAATAGCGGCTAAGCCGCTAAAGGACTTGTTATGAGGGTAATAAAAATTAGTCCTCTTAACTCTGTTAAAAAATATTTGATAAAGCTGCTTTCTTTAAGAAGTATTGATATTAATAATGTATGTATATTATAATTCTAACATTTAATTTGTTCAGTAAAAGATTTCATCCTACACCTAATGTAAGTCAAATCAAAATCACGAACATTGAAGAGATGCAGTTAGACATAGCTAGGTACAATGATTATTAGAATTATCATTTTAGTTGATTAGAAAGTATACATGAGACCACTTGAGGTTTCGATATGGAGTAAGGAAGATAAATGTTATGAGATTATTATATATTTTTAAATTATTTTTCAATTTATAAAGATTTACATCTTTTTGAATTGTAAAATATTTTTAACCAGACATAATTTTGACATAAAATAATCATATGACATAGTTATTTTTTGCTAATAGAAGATATTTTTAAAAGTAAAAATAGGGCAAGATGCCCTATTCAAAATATTTTAGTATATAAGAATTTTGACAATAAACACAAAGATACTACTTTGCTCCATGAGTTCTAAGCACTAGGAGAGGTCCTAACTTGGACAAATAATATACGAGAATGTGAACATGGAGAGGACCATAGGCATCACACATCCTATACAAATATCACCTAGTATAAGTAAGATTCACGAGTTTGCGAGCATATGCCTCTTTGAGGAGCTCCATGTTCATAGGTGATCATAGAAGAGTATTAGCAAACTCAACAAGCGATAGGAAAAATGATTTCCCATATTCTTGTATAATGATCATTAGCCATTGATATCGTCTTTAGGTCTATTGGGCCTTGGAAGATGTCAGGCAAAGGAACAATATGCAAATTTCTTCTGAAAAAAAAGAAAAGAAAAAGGAAAAAAACACTCCAAATTGGAGTTTTCTGGCTACATGCAATTCTCTGCCAATGTCCCCTTTGACGATAGAGTATAAAAATGTTAACATAACAAATTGGCTTGTAGCAAATAAACTAAAGAGATTCATAGTCGATCAATCTGTTCATTTTAGCTGGGTCAATAAAAGAATAAATCCTATGTGAATCAGAATTTGTATGCAGATCTTTCTCACTTTTAATTATTATCAAAGTCTAAGCTAGTAGATAACCATATCTAATCTAGACTATAAATCTAGATATATTTTCCACTGAAATTTGCTGGCATGTGTAGATACTTCTTTCCAATGGTTTTGTATCAATTGAATGATAAAGCCTTATGAATGTGTAAGTAAGTTGATTAAGTTGTTTTCTCTATAAAGGTTTATGCTTCCAGCTACACTTTTTGGAGCTGTTTGTAGCGTGGCCATGTTCGGCTTCTATCTGGCTTTGATGATAAAAAACACACAATTAAATGGTGTCTACCTGGCCTTTCTTGTTGTGGGAGACTTTGTACAAAATTAAAACACTCTACTATATATATATTTTTTAATAAAAAATTAAAAAGTTTGGGGGTGGGGGGCCATGGCCCCGCCATAGTTGTGGCTCCGCCACTGGGAAATCACAAGGGAACATAGAACATTTAAGAATGCAACAACACAATATTAATATGGGGTTTTTATTTTTTAACCCAAAGTTTGACTTATTTTTAAACCCATCTACTATCAAAATCACTCATACACCCAATAGATCTCCACCCACTTATTTTTAAACCCAAGTCCCATATTTTAGTGTTTATGTATACATTATCCCTTTAAAAAGTTACAACTTCCCAAAACTACCCTTCTCTGACCTCAAAACAACCACCTCCATGGCTGCTTGCAAGCAGTTTCTCTGATTCGTCACTCAACTAAACAAATCCATGTTCTCTCTCAGCCGGGATCACCGTGGCATCTCTCTGCCGAGATCACCGCTGCCACTGTATAACTTACTTCATATAATTTGATGCTCTACATAGCCAATCAATATGTCATTTGATCACTCAACTAAACGAATCCATGTTGCTCTACATATCCAATCAATATGTCATTTGATGCATCCTGAACATAACTAACACATAGTTTTGTAAATTTTAAAATTAGTAATAGCTGCAAATAGTCAGATGAATTGTACATTTTTCCAAAATTTATTTTTCCAATAGCATACAATTGAACTTTCAAGTTGTCCGGCTAAACATGTTATATCAGTAACTACTTATCTGACCGACCAAATAGTGAAACTGAACTATTTTTAGTATCATATTCGAGGACACATAGCTCAATTTGAACGAAGAAAGCTAAATTTGAAGATGGCCCAACTTTATCCAAGAAACAATTCAACACATTAACCAACTTAACCCCACAAAGTCAGATAGAACTAGTGCATAGACAGTAACATTTTGTAATTTCAGCTAATTTTTCTTTCAATGTCCCAAAAGCCTGACGAAGCCCCACAACTTCAAATAGCCAGCAAAATTAAAATATCCCCCCTAAACAGAGATGTAAAGCTATCAGTTCTTGATCCCTCTCTCTCCAAGTCCCCTCCATCTTCCCCAAGTCAAACAACTTCCCATCTTTATAAACATCCTTCTTCACCTCCCCACCCCTAAAACAACAAGGGCTCCTCTTCTCTCTCTCCAAGTCCCCTCCATCTTCCCCAAGTTCATCAACTTCCCATCTCTATAAACATCCAACGTGTCAATAATATCATAGGTAATATCCCCAGCCTCTCCATCAGACTCCTATTCCAGTTTCGCATTTCCCCATTCCAGTTTTGCTTTTCCCCATTCCATTTTCGTTTTGTTTTTCATTCACACCAAACAATAAAATCTTATTTTCCTTCAAGTTCATCAACTCCCCACAACTTCAAATAGCCAGCAAAATTAAAATATCCCCCTAAACAGAGAGGTAAACCTATCAGTTCTTGATCCCTCTCTCTCCAAGTCCCTCCATCTTCACCAAGCTAAATAACTTCTCATCTTTATAAACATCCTTCTTCACCTCCCCGCCCCTAAAACCACAAGGGCTCGTCCTCTCTCTCCAAGTCCCCTCCATCTTCCCCTTGTTCATCAACTTCCCATCTCTATAAACATCCAACGTGTCAATAATATCAAAGGTGACATCCCTAGCCTCACCATCAGACTCCCATTCTAGTTTCGCTTTTCCCCATTCCAGTTTCGCTTTTCCCCATTCCATTTTCGTTTTGTTTTTCATTCACACCAAACAATAAAATCTTATTTTCCTTCTCATTTCTTTTCTTTTATTTTACCCCAAGCTAAACAGAACCGTAGAGAAATCTTGTTTTCTCTCTCACTTTCTTTTTATTTTGTAATTTCAGTAATGTGGAACGAATTTGGATGCCCAGGTACACCATTTAGTTTGGTGTTGAAAGTGCTGCAGGGAATATTTTCCTTTGCCTCTTCTATGGGTTGGAAGCCAGCCTCCAGGATCACCCAGCTCCGAGTTTTTGGGTATCTCTTGTTTTATTATTTGTTTTCTGGTTTTGCTATCATTTTGTGCTGCTTGTGCTATATATGTTTCTGTATGTCCATTTCTTCACCGACTTAAGTTGCAAACTCTTTTTTTATCGTCTTTCTTTTAATACTAGAACCTCATCTCACTCACTACAAAATTATGAGCTTTGTTTGGTCTCCGTACATGCGATCAGCTGCAGCTTGCTCTTGGAAAAATTTAAATAGACACCCTCTGTGTTTAGATGTAATTGGTTTAATCATCTGAAAATTCAGATAAAAAAATTAAGGTATGTTTTACTGGAGCCAAAATTATTGCAAAACTACATGGTTAAAGAAGTTGGGTGGACAAAGGTTCTAGGTAAGTTATGTTTGCTACTAGCAAATCTTACCTTAATAGTATGTTTTACTCCTGCAGTTCTTTTTCCACTACTTTCTCTCCAACGTCCTTAAGTTGTGTCAGCAATAGCGGCTAAGCCGCTAAAGGACTTGTTATGAGAGTAATAAAAATTAGTCCTCTTAACTCTGTTAAAAAATATTTGATAAAGCTGTTTTCTTTAAGAAGTATAGATATTAATAATGTATGTATATTATAATTCTAACATTTAACTTGTTCTGTAAAAAGATTTCATCCTACACCTAATGTAAGTCGAAATCAAAACCACGAACATTGAAGAGAGTCTGGATTAGACATAGCTAGGTACAAAGATTATTAGAATTATCATTTTAGTTCAGTTAGAAAGCATACATGAGACCTTGCTAGGTTTTGGTATGGAGTAAGGAAGATAAATGTTATGAGATTATTATATATTTTTTAAATTATTTTTCAATTTATAAAGATTTACATCTTTTTTCTGAATTGTAAAATATTTTTAACCGACATAATTTTTGACATAAAATAATCATATGACATAGTTATTTTTGCTAATAGAAGATATTTTTAAAGTAAAAATAGGGCAAGAAGCCCTATTCAAAATATTTTAGTATATAAGAATTTTGACAATAAACACAAAGATACTACTTTGCTCTATGAGTTCTAAGCACTAGGAGAGGTCCTAACTTGGACAAATAATATACGAGAATGTGAACATGGAGAGGACCATAGCTGTCACACCTGTCCTATACAAATATCACCTAGTATAAGTAAGATTCCTGAGTTTGCGAGCATATGCCTCTTTGAGGAGCTCCATGTTCATAGGTGATCATAGAAGAGAGTATTAGCAAACTCCAACAAGCAGTAGGAAAAATGATTTCCCATATTCTTGTATAATGATCATTAGCCATTGATATCGTCTTTAGGTCTATTGGGCCTTGGAAGATGTCAGGCAAAGGAACAATATGCAAATTTCTGGCAGAAAAAAAAAGAAAAGAAAAAGGAAAAAAAACACTCCAAATAGGAGTTTTCTGGCTACATGCAATTCTCTGCCAATGTCCCCTATGACGATAGAGTATAAAAATGTTAACATAACAAATTGGCTTGTAGCAAATAAACTAAAGAGATTCATAGTCGATCAATCTGTTCATTTTAGCTGCGTCAATAAAAGAATAAATCCTATGTGAATCAGAATTTGTATGCAGATCTTTCTCACTTTTAATTATTATCAAAGTCTAAGCTAATAGATAACCATATCTAATCTAGACTATAAATCTAGATATATTTTCCACTGAAATTTGCTGGCATGTGTAGATACTTCTTTCCAATGGTTTTGTATCAATTGAATGATAAAGCCTTATGAATTTGTAAGTAAGTTGATTACGTTGTTTTCTCTATAAAGGTTTATGCTTCCACCTACACTTTTTGGAGCTATTTGGAGTTTGGCCATGTTCAGCTTCTATCTGGCTTTGATGATAAAAAAATACATAATTAAATGGTGCCTACCTGGCCTTTCTTGTTGTGGGAGACTTTGTAAAAAATTAAAACACTCTACTATATATATTTTTTAATAAAAAATTAAAAAGTTTGGGGGTTGGGGGCCATGGCCCCCGCCATAGTTGTGACTCCGCCACTGGGAAATCACAAGGGAACATAGAACATTTAAGAATGCAACAACACAATATTAATATGGGGTTTTATTTTTTAACCCAAAGTTTGACTTATTTTTAAACCCATCTACTATCAAAATCACTCATACATCCAATAGATCTCCACCCACTTATTTTTAAACCCAAATCCCATATTTTAGTGTTTATGTATACATTATCCCTTTAAAAAGTTACAACTTCCCAAAACTACCCTTCTCTGACCTCAAAACAACCAGCTCCATGGCTGCTTGCAAGCAGTTTCTCTGATTCGTCACTCAACTAAACAAATCCATGTTCTCTCTCAGCCGGGATCACCGTGGCATCTCTCTGTCGAGATCACCGCTGCCACTATATAACTTACTTCATATAATTTAATGCTCTACATATCCAATCAATATGTCATTTGATCACTCAACTAAACGAATCCATGTTGCTCTACATATCCAATCAATATGTCATTTGATGCATCGTGAACATAACTAACAAATCCATATACCAATACATAGTTTTGTAAATTTTAAAATTAGTAATAGCGGCAAATAGTCAAATTAATTGTACATTTTTCCAAAATTTATTTTTCAATAGCATACAATTGAACTTTCAAGTTGTCCGGCTAAACACATTATATCAATAACTACTTATCTGACCGACCAAATAGTGCAACTGAACTATTTTTAGTATCATATTCGAGGACCCATAGCTCAATTTGAACTAAGAAAGCTAAATTTGAAGCTGGCCAAACTTTACCCGAGAAACAATTCAACTCATTAACCAGCTTAACCCCACAAAGTCAGATAGAACTAGTGCATAGACAGTGACATTTTGTAATTTCAGCTAATTTTCCTTTCATTGTCCCACAAGTCTGAAGCCCCACAACTTCAAATAGCTAGCAAAATTAAAATATCCCCCCTAAACTGAGAGGTAAAGCTATCAGTTCTTGATCCCTCTCTCTCCAAGTCCCCTCCATCTTCCCCAAGTTAAACAACTTTCCATCTTTATAAACATCCTTCTTCACCTCCCCACACCTAAAACAACAAGGGCTCCTCCTCTCTCTCTACAATCCCCTCCATCTTCCCCAAGTTCATCAACTTCCCATCTCTATAAACATCCAACGTGTCAATAATATCACAAGTAATATCCCCAGCCTCACCATCAGACTCCCATTCCAGTTTCGCTTTTCCTCATTTCAGTTTCGTTTTGTTTTTCATTCACACCAAACAATAAAATCTTATTTTCCTTCAAGTTCATCAACTGCCCACACTTCAAATAGCCAGCAAAATTAAAATATCCCCCTAAACAGAGAGGTAAACCTATCAGTTCTTGATCCCTCTCTCTCCAAGTCCCCTCCATCTTCCCCAAGTTAAATAACTTCTCATCTTTATAAACATCCTTCTGTTTGGTGTAAAAATCTCCTCTCGGATCTGTATTGGTCGAGTTATTTGTTTACAAATCAAGAATCACTTTTATAACAGAAGCGAAGGGAAGGCCCTTCTTGTTTAACGTGGGTTTGTCGGTGGTGGTAGGACGCCTCTCTCGATGCTCGAGTCGAGTTTGCTTCCCTTGGACGATCCGATCGAAGTTGCGGTCGAGCTTGATCTGTGATAGAAGCTTCGGAGGTATCGAGCTGGTTCTACCGAGCTTGATGAATTGCCAAGGCCGAATTTGTGCTCCAGAGGCTAGCATGCAAGAGTTTGCGAAGAGCCAAGAGTCTCCAGATCTGAGAATTCAGATTGAGACTTTAAATTTGCCAAGCCTCTTAAAAGGTCAAATCCTAAAGAAGGTCAAGACCAGGCGTTCAGCTTGAGAGCCTTAGAAAGATAGCCTCTCAAATTTGCTGACCCCCTTCTCATGTGGAGATGGTGGCTTATAAATAGGCAAGGCGAGGCATGGCCACTTCCTTAATTTATGGGATATGGCCATGCCCAGTTGAGGAGAGCCATACTCTCTATGGTGCCATCCCTTTTACTTGTGGGATGTGACCACTAATGAGTGAGAAGCACCATGCCCTCTGTGGAATGTGACCACTATGAGATGTGACATATCCCAGGCTTCAAGTGGGCGGTCTTGGAAAGCCTGCGGGCGAGCTAGCCTTATGCAGGCGAGCTTCAAGCATGCGGGCGAGCTAGCGACTCTGTAGGCGAGCTTGGTCTTTGGCGGGCTCTGGCATGCAGGCGGACCAAGGGTCTGCAGGTGAGCTTCAGGCCTTCAGGCGAGCTTTCAAGCAGGCAAGCTAGGTATGGATGGCGAGCTCGAGCATTGGTGGCGAGCTAGAGCTACAGTGTAGGCAAGCTCAAGCACAAGTTCGGGCTAGCTCAAGCTACAGCGTGAGTTTCTGGTCTTTAGGCAAGATTAGATCATACAGGTGAGACTGGATCATACAGGCGAGCTTGGGGCTGTCAGGCAAGCTTGGTTCAGGCGAGCTTGGCCTTCAGGCAAACTCATGCCTTCAGGCAAGCTTGAGCTTCAAGCCTTCAGGCGAGCTTACGGGTGAGCTTGTCTTGTGTCAGTGAGCTCTAAGTGTGCAGGCGAGCTCTAGGTCTTCAGGTGAGCTTGCTCTTCAGGCGAGCTAAGCTCCTTTGTAGGCGAGCTTGCTCTACAGGCGAGCTCCAAAACATGCCACGAAGAACAGGTCATAACTTTCAATCCGTAGGTCGGAATTGGATGAATTATATATGAAAATCGACTATCTCGACGAGACGGAGCCAACCAAACTGACCCAAAGGGTGAATTTTCTCCGGTCATTTTGCCAAATTCCTTCCGGTTTGAGAGATATCAGCACTTTTGTCTACTTTGTAAAGTCAAGCATTCAGGTGAACTTAACCTTTAAGCGGGCCTGACTTTCCTCAGTTGGGCCTGACTTCACTCAGATGGACCCTTAAACTCTTTTGCTTGTTCCAAGTTGCTTGTGCAGGGATCAAGGCGATTTTTATTGCCTATAGAACCCCCTCCAAAGTTTTCAGACCTGAATGTGGTCGAATGTGGTTTGGAACACTTTGGCTATGAAAACCTGCAAAATGGTCGCCGTGCAGACGGAGCGAGGAACCTTCTAACGAACTCGGTAAAGTTGAATTCTTCACTCGCAGCTAATGATCGCCCTCTAGGATTTTAGCAAACCCCGGCTATCAGCAGTTTGATGTGCCTTTACCGATTACCGTTTGAATCGGGCTAGCATGCGGATTGTCTATGTCCGTCCCACATGTAACATTGTGCTAAGAGAGTTAACTCTCTTAGCGTTACGATGTTGATTACGTAGGCTTCGGCTTTCTCACGGGAATAGACTACCCGGCCACGTGTGTTGGACGTAGACTAATCTCGAATGGGGACGAGATAAAATCCCTATGCGAGAGGCATAGATTGATTGTTGTTTAATAACAAGCGGCTACGATGGAATGGCGGCGTGTAGACTTTGTCTTCTCTTGGGGCAAAGGCGAACCTGCTTTGTCTTCTCTTAGGCGAAGCGAACCTGCTTTGTCTTCTCTTGGGGCAAAGCGAATCGAGAATAGTGGCACATCGCATGGTAGGCCACTACTCACCGGTGTTCTAAATATATTAGAATGCTCGAAAGGATCGAACCGTTCGGGGGCGTTTGAGTATGATTGTCCGGACAACGTGATTTGCGGGAATGGCGGTGCGGACTATCAAAGGTATTTGTTAACATGGCGGTTATGTGGACCCACCATCCTATTGGCGAGGTTGGAGAAATTTGTCGAAGGTATTTGTTAACCCGATAAGAATTTGTTGCGATCGGGGTAACTTTGAGGACCCACCATCCTATTGATGAGGATTGGTAAGTTGATTTGTCAGAGGTGTAATGTTAACATGACAGGATTGTCGCGATCGGAGTGACTTTGAGGACCTACCATCCCATTGAAGAGGATTGGTAAGTTGATTTGTCAGAGGTGTAATATTAACATGACAGGATTGTCGCGATCGGAGCGACTTTGAGGACCTACCATCCCATTGAAGAGGATGATAAGTTAATTTGTCAGAGGTGTAATATTAACATGACAGGATTATCGCGATCGGAGCGACTTTGAGGACCTACCATCCCATTGAAGAGGATTGATAAGTTGATTTATCAGAGGTGTAATATTAACATGACAGTGGGAGTGGTCCTGTCATCCTATTGGAGAGGATCGACGGAGGAAATCTGGAGGGAACTATCAGATGTGATTGTTAACATGATAGTTTTGGGGACCCGCCATCCTATTAATGAGGATTGGAGGGGGGATTTGGAGGAAATTAGTTATCAGATATGACTGTTAACATGATAACTTAGTGGGAGTTTGAAAGAAGACTACGGGTAGTACTTCTTCAAGAATTTACCGTCGGATGCTGGTCCTCCGGCGATTGATGCATATAAGCATCAACGATCATCTTTGGCCGATTGTAGCCAAGTCTTCACAGTCGGTCCCATAGCTTGGTTCCGAGTTGGCGAGCTCTGCAGATGTCATCAGGGGCTTACTTGAAAAGAGTTTTGATGAGGAAGCGGTTGCCACCACCAAGGTATCTTGGTCGTCACCTCCTCAAAATTCAAATAGCTCTTCAACCTCCATACGCTTGAGCATGCTCTCGACTTGTTCTCCTTGGCGGGTTAAGTCTTTCCACGAGCGAGCTACGACAGCGCCCATATTAGACAAAATGTTGATGGAGAGATTATTTCGGCACATCTCGATGAGAGTGGCCTCAAAAATCTGATCACGGGCACGCAGCGATCAGTTCCTGAATCTCTTGACAAAGCTGCTTACAGACTTTGTCTTCCTCTGCTTTGTAGCTAGCAGGGTTGCCATAGATACTCCTGTGTCATCGTCAAAGAATCTGGCCATGAAGAGCCTTTCCATGTCCTTCCAGCAAGTGATGGACCCAGGTTCCAATCTGTGAAACCATTCAAAAGCAACCCCCTTGAGGGTGCCAATGAATAACCGAGTCATAATGGGATCGTTTCCCATTATGTGTCTAGTTTACGCCTGGAAGTAGTAAATGTGTTGAGTAGGAGAACCCTTGCCATCGAACTGCAGGAGGTCTAGTGGCTCGAATTTTGCCAGGTAGGAGACCGTATCCCATTCAATTGGATATGGTCTGGACACCCCCAGCTTGTTCATGCTCTTCTGGAGCTTCAAGGCGTTGAGTTGAGTTTGGAGCTCGTCAAGTCTTTCGTCTCTTGGATTATGACCCGAAAATGACGCTCCTCCAGATGACTCGGATGAGGAATCAGAAGATGTGTGAGGAGGAGTAGGCATCCGCTCTTTGTGCTTTGAGGATTTCCGCAAAGTCCGCGAAGTCCTCTTTTTCTTCTTCTCCTTCTCGTTGGAAAACTCAACATCTCTTTCATAGAGTTGATGGTTGCTTGTTGCTCGTCGAATCTCTGGATATTTCATCAGAGATGTCGGTCATGTGCACTTCCAGCCACGAATAGAGATTGAAGTCGAGATATTGCCCTTTAGAGCAATAGCCGTCATCGTCGTCGAGCGGGCATTGGCGTGTGTAACCGACGGAAAAGCCACCCCGTCGAGTGCGAGTGTGTTGGCGAGTGCGGCTGGTGAGGTTCTCTATTAGAGCTTGGTCTTTGTCTTGTTGGTCTGATGCTTTGCCTTTTGGCGAAGGTCGACTGCGGACGAGTTGAGCATTAGAGCGAACTTGGTGAAGTCCGCCCGTTTTATGAAACCGCTTTGAACTCTGAGTTAGCTAGATTTATAAAGTTTGCGAGTTGGAAACTTGGCCAATACGCTGATGGAGTGGGCTCACTTGATTGGCGGCTTCGTCAAAGTGGGAACCTCGCACCCGTGCTTGGTCTTACAGTGGCCTCAAGCGCCTCGGGAACGAAATCCCTGTGTTTGCTGGGCGAGCTCGGGCATGTTTGCCTCCATCACTTGGGGCTGGACCATACATGTGACTCTGTAGCACTTGCGAGATGCACTGCCGCTAGAGGAGGATGAAGATAAGTACTCCTCGAACTTCGATCACGAGGGACTCGTTGTCGTCCCTTCCGCAATTTTGTCGAATTGCGCCACCACCATCTCGGTTCAGGAAACGGTTTCTCCCACTATGGTCACCATCTTCTGTTTGGTGTAAAAATCTCCTCTCGGATCTGTATTGGTCGAGTTGTTTGTTTACAAATCAAGAATTGCTTTTACAACGGCGAAGGAAGGCCCTTCTTGTTTAGCGTGGGTTCGTCGGTGGCGATAGAATGCCTCCCTCGATGCTCGAGCCGAGTTTGCTTCCCTTGGACGATCCGATCGACGTTACTGTAGGCATCAACAATTGCTGAAGAACCTCAAATATGACTAAATTATGAGAAGATCGAAGGACAGCGTCGTCGAAATCTCAAGAAGTCAACACATGGGAAGATTGTGTTTAGCTAGGTCGCGAGACACTTGTTTGTGCCTCGCTACAAGCGAGACTTCGCTTGTGTCGCTACTAGCGAGACACTTGTTTGTGCCTCGCCACGGCGAGACACTTGTTTGTGCCTCGCCACGGCGAGACACTTGTTTGTGCCTCGCCACGGCGAGACACCTAGATGTGTCTGCTATAGGCAACGCAATGCCTGCAGGCGAGACACCGAATATTGAAATGAGCTCTTGAAGGGTCTAAATCAATCTTTGGTGGGGCCCACTTAACTTTATCAACACAAAGAGGCGTTGAGATACTTTAATGGCGGTTACCGCGGAAATATCCACTAGGCGTGATTTTAGGGCATTTAATCGTGCCTAAAAAGCGGCAAAACCGTTACAACATTTGGAGGGGCGACGCGCCTGCGCCGATTAGCGTGACCCATCTTCGGCGCTGGCGAAGCGACCTATACCTCGCCGGTTAGCGAAGCGGCTTAGCATGGCGATTATTGGCGCTAACTAAAATATGGGGCACTTATGACACTTGTGTTTTTCGGAGACACGTTTCCCAAAGGCTATAAATACCCCCTACATCCACTTGGGCGGGGGCAATCGAAGATCGGATAAGCAAAGCTATTGCAAAGAGAGAGAGAATCCAAGCTTAGGGTTCAAGAACACGATCTACGGAGATTCCTCGAGTTTAAGCTTTGACTTATTCTTGAGAAGAGTAGATATCTTACTTTGCTAAGATATTTGCTTAAGTTCTTGTTTCCTTTGAAGCATCAACTAAACCGTCGATTGACGATCGTTGCTTCGGTGGTCCACGGATACGCTGGCCCCTACATTGCAAAGTCCCACGAAAAAGGGAGATCTACACTTGTAGTGTCTTTTATTGAGTTTGTGAGAGAGTTATTTAAATTTCTTTGTAACGAGAATCAAAGTGTAATTTTCTCAAGTTTTACAATGGAAACAACTTCGACCCAAGCGATTCTGATCGAGCTTGATACAGTAGAAACTCCGTGGTTGAGTTGGTTCTACAGAGCTTGCTTGGATAGGACTTCTGATGCAAGAGTTTGCAAAGAGCTCAAGAGCCTCTTAAAGGTCAAGTCCTAAAGAAGGCCAAGACCAGCGTCAACTTGAGAGTCTTAGAAACATAGCAAGCCTCTCCAAAATGCTGACCCCCTCTCATGTGGAGATGGTGGCTTATAAATAGGCAAGGAGATGTATGGCCACTTTCTTGATTTGTGGGACATAGCCATGCCCAGTTGAGGAGAGCCATACTCCCTGTGGGATGTGACCACTGTGAGGGGAATCATGCTCTTTGTGGGATGTGACCACTATGGGATGTGACATCTCCCATGTTTCAAGTGGGTGGTCTTGGAAAGCCTGCGGGTGAGCTTGCCTTATACAGACGAGCTTTAAGCATGCGGGCGAGCTGGCGACTCTGCAGGCGAGCTTGGTCTTTTATGGCTCCGGGCGGCAGCGAACCAAGGGTCTCAGGAGAGCTTCAGCCTTCAGCGAAGCCTAAGCAGCGAAGCTAGGTATGGATGGCGAGCTTGAGCATTGGTGGCGAGCTCGAGCTCTGATGTAGGCCGGCTCAAGCACAAGTTCCACCTTGAGCTCTTGGTCTTCGGCGCAGACTGATCATGCAGGCGAGCTTGGTGAGCTTGCCTTATCTGAGGCGAGCTTGGCCTTCAGGCGAACTCATGCCTTCAGGCGAGCTCCAGCCTACAGGTGAGCTTGAGCTTCAAGCCTTCAGGAGAGCTTGCGGGTGAGCTTGTCTTGTGCAGGTGAGCTCTAAGTGTGCAGGCGAGCTCTAGGTCTTCAGGTGAGCTTGCTCTTCAGGCGAGCTAAGCTCCTTTGCAGGCGAGCTTGCTCTGCAAAAGCTCCGAACATGCCACGAAGAACAGGTCATAACTTTCAATCATGCGTCGAATTGGACAAATTATATATGAAAATCGACTATCTCGACGAGACAGAGCCAACCAAACCAACCCAAAGGGTTCAGTTTGCTCCGATCCTTTTGCCAAATTTCTTCCGGTTTGAGAGATATCAGCACTTTTGTCTATTTTATAAAGTCAAGCATTCAGGTGAACTTAACCTTTAGGCGGGCCTGGATTCACTCGGATGGACCCTTAAGCTCTTTTGCTTGTTCAGGATTCTTTGTCGCGAGGATCAAGGCAATTTTTATTGCCTACACCTTCTTCACCTCCCCACCCCTAAAACAACAAGGGCTCCTCCTCTCTCTCCAAGTCCCCTCCATCTTCCCCATGTTCATCAACTTCCCATCTCTATAAACATCCAACGTGTCAATAATATCACAAGTGACATCCCCAGCCTCACCATCAGACTCCCATTCTAGTTTCGCTTTTCCCCATTCTAGTTTCGCTTTTCCCCATTCCATTTTTGTTTTCTTTTTCATTCACACCAAACAATAAAATCTTATTTTCCTTCTCATTTCTTTTCTTTTATTTTACCCCAAGCTAAACAGAATCGTAGAGAAATCTTGTTTTCTCTCCACTTTCTTTTACTAGTTCTTGTGCACGTGTAATGCACGTGGTTAAATATCAAAATTATTTAGTTTTTATTTATTTTCTCACTATATAATAAGTCAGTTATTTTGAGTTGAAATCTTTAAAACATGGATTATTACATTTGCCATAAATTTTATTTAAATGTTTAATAAAATTATGAAATAGATTTGTGTGTTAAACTGGGATCAACATACTTTTAGATACTTGCATACACAATATTTTTTTAAATTTGTATATATCAAACTTCATGTAACACACTTGTTTATCGGATTAAATAATCGATCTCTAATTTTTTATCTTAGTCATTAAATGTAGTATTAAGTTTGAAAAAATACAATAATACATTGTTGAGGTGTTAGTAAAAATATAACCAAATACTTAATATTAAGATGGTTTGTATAAGCTCATACAGGCACATACTTTTCACAAGACTACAAGACATCTTAATTTTTAATAGACTTAAAATAAAAATAAAACTAAAGATTAATGATAACTCTAGCATAATTTTATATGACAAAAACATTCACATAAGCATATTAAAAATTTTGCATGAAAATCCCTTCTAAAGATTCCTAATTTTACTCAAAATTAAGCTTTACTATAAAATATTCAAAAAATATATTATCCTTTATTCCTTCTTTTTCATATTTAATTGCGACATCAATCCTACTCCACCTTTATCTTTTTCAAGGCAATTATACAGTAATGTCTTCATTGTCTATATTAATTATAATATTAGGTTGAAGCTAGACTTTTTATGCTATTATATTTCCTCGACTTGTTTATCTTTTAATTTTTTCTATTTTAATGAGAACAAAGGTTAACATCATATGTAGGAATTTTTTGATATTCAAACTTATTACTTAAATAGAGTTAGAAATTACCTCTTTTTCTCTGTAATGAATTCTTTAATTGTGCATCCAATAAGAGTTTCTCTTGCATTAAATTATGTTGCCTTTGCATTTTTCGTGCCATTTTTCATGAGAATCTTAACTACAAACATGAAGTTTTCATTGTTGATTTCTAGATTATATGTTAATATTAAATTTTGATATTGTTATATAAAAATGATATTACTTAATCTTGTATCGAAGTCATGTGCTATGATATTTATCATTTAGACACTCGTTATTAACATCTTTATCCACTTTCTTGTTGTAACATTTGCAAGTGTAGACCAGGGCTCAAGTCTATTTAAAATGGTAGTTATCTTTGACTTAAATGTGAAATTTTGTGGTTGTATATTGGTAAATTTTAGTTAGATTTAATCATGTGGATGAGAGTAGGTTTGGTAATATTGTACGTATCGAATTCTATGATGTGCATATTATCACTAATTTAAACTTTTTACATTTGTAAAGGCTGGCGATGGAGATCCTTTTATTTTGGTAGCTTCTTCTAAATGACCCTAATATTAGATTAAAATATAATATTATTTATTTATTTTGTTAGATAGAGGTATGCTCGTTCTACATACCATTATTTCTTTAGTAAGTTGTATCTTTGGGTTGATACATATTGTTGATATTCTTTCGATGATATGCTTATTTCCCTTAATTTGAGATAGTCATAAGATAAATCTTATGTTTAGTGGCCTTCAATAAGAAGTTTAGTAATGAAATATTTTACCTTTACACTTAGAGATCTTGAAGTCGGATAGTGCTATTACAGGGCTTCTTTTGAGTGTCTTCTAGAATTGATCCTTCATTTGTAGCCATATCCCCAAATAAAGTTACGTGTGGAGTCATTCCACTATATATGAGAATGAGAGAATAAAGATAAAGTGTCAATATTAATTTTTTCTATTTTAATGAGAACAAAGGTTAACATCATATGTAGGAATTTTTTGATATTCAAACTTATTACTTAAATAGAGTTAGAAATTACCTCTTTTTCTCTGTAATGAATTCTTTAATTGTGCATCCAATAAGAGTTTCTCTTGCATTAAATTATGTTGCCTTTGCATTTTTCGTGCCATTTTTCATGAGAATCTTAACTACAAACATGAAGTTTTCATTGTTGATTTCTAGATTATATGTTAATATTAAATTTTGATATTGTTATATAAAAATGATATTACTTAATCTTGATGCTGAGTCATCGGCGATGCTATGATATTTATCATTTAGACACTCGTTATTAACATCTTTATCCACTTTCTTGTTGTAACATTTGCAAGTGTAGACCAGGGCTCAAGTCTATTTAAAATGGTAGTTATCTTTGACTTAAATGTGAAATTTTGTGGTTGTATATTGGTAA
>CM022709.1:37994135-38021433 GCA_012295165.1 Asparagus setaceus
TTACACTTGGCTGGGGCATGACAAGGTTTTAATCGGTATCAAAAATTTAAGAAACACGTGGAGTCTGGGGAGAGAACTGATCTACTGATACATGAGGATGAATTCTTGCGATTCTGTGGTAGATTGTGTGTGCCTAAGGGCGATGTCAGGAGAGAGTTGTTGGAGGAGGCACATAGTTCAGTGCTTTTTATTCATCCAGGCGGCACAAAGATGTATCGGTACTTGAGGGAGCATTATTGGTGGCCAGGAATGAAGATGGAGATAGCCCAGTTTGTGTCAAAATGCCTAGTATATCAGCAGGTGAAGACTGAGCATCAAAGGACTGCGGGATTATTGCAGTGTCTTCCTATTCTAGAATGGAAGTGGGAACATGTTACGATGGATTTTGTTACGGCCTTGCCGAGGAGCCAGAAAGGAAACAACGCCATATGGGTAGTAGTAGACTGACTCACCAAGTCTAACAGAGCTGTATATGAGGAATATAGTACGCTTGTATGGGGTACCAGTTAGCATTATGTCCCATAGAGGCACACGATTTTTATCACATTTTTGGAGGAGCTTGCAACAGTGTCTTGAGACTAGACTGAGTTACAGCACGGCCTACCATCCTCAGAGAGATGGACAATCAGAGAGGACTATATAGATTCTAGAGGACATGTTGTGGGCATGCATGCTAGATTTCAAGGGCTCTTGGGAAGACCACTTACACTTGGTGGAGTTCTCTTATAATTACAGTTACTAGGCTAGCATCCAAATGGCGCCTTATCAGGCTTTATATGGGAGAAAATGTAGATCTCCTCCCTGTTGGAATGACTTGGGTGAGCTACGTCTGTTAGGGCCTAAGATGATGGTGCAGACAGTAGAGAAGATAAAGACGATACGATATCGCCTTAAGTTGGCTCAAGATAGGCAGAAGAGTTGGGTTGATGCTAAGAGGAGACCTCTACAGTTCCAGGTTGGAGAGCACGTCTTCTTGAGGATATCCCCAACCAGAGGAGTTATCAGATTTGACAGTCGCGGGAAGCTTAGTTCATGTTTTTTTGGTCCATTTGAGATATTGGAGAGAGTAAGAGAGGTGACATACAGGCTAGCTATGCCCCCATCGTTGGGGGGAGTGCATGTTGTGTTCCAGGTATCGCAGCTTCGACGATATGTGCGAGATGAGACCCACGTCCTAGACATCGCAGAGCTTTAGATTGAGATGAACCTATCATATGAGGAGAGACCAATGAAGATTTTGGACAGTCAGGAGAAGGTCCTCTAGAATAAGACTATCCCGTTAGTCTTGGTATCTTGGGGACACTGTAGACCTGGTGAGGTGACATGGGAGCGAGAGGACGATATTCGTCAGCGCTAACTACACCTCTTTATTACAGGTAACGTCTAGTTCCTCGTGTGCTTGGATTTAATTTCGAGGATGAAATTTCTTTTTCTTAGGTGGGTAGGATGTAATACCCAATATTTTTTTTTTGATGAAATTATGTATCATGCATGAAGGTTTTATCTTAAGGCCCACTTTGTTTTTGTTTTTATTTTGTTTTTATTTTCTTAGAAAGGCCCACTAGTTGTCAAACAAGCCCATTAGCCTAAAACACCAACTCCAAATTTTCCTCAACCACCTCACCACTTCTTGTAGACTTTTTTTCACGTAGAGGAAGAATCAAGAATCAAATTTCCAAGTAACCACCCCCCCATCTTAGAAAATCCCTAACTATCTAATAATCTTATCTCTTTAAAAAGTCTATCCATCTCCTCTACCTTTTCTTTGCATTATCTCCCGGACAAAAAACAATCGAAAAAGGAGAGAACAAAATTTTTTTTAGAGAGGATCGGGTACTCAAGGAGAAGGAACGGAAAGGGATTTCAAATTCAGAGTTCAATTATTAGTTTGGCAAGCATTTCTTACCCCAAACTCTTTGATTTTCATAATGATTGGTAGGGTAAATAAATGTAAACCTAAAGTTGCAAGTATACAACTATCAAGTTATAGTATAAAAAGTTATCGATCCCACGAGGAAGTGTTGTAAGAGTTAATCAAAATCGGTTCTTATGTTGTGTCGCGACAATTAGGAGTGATAAAAGAAAATGTGATGGATTGTGGTTGTGGAAAGATTAGAGAGTGTGGAAGTGATGAAATGTAAACAAAAATAAAATGAGAATAAAAAATGGGGAGATAAAGAGTGGATGTGAATATGTGCTAATAAATCAAAACAAGATTGAGAGAGAGAGAGAGTGAGAAGTAAAGGAAAATAAAATCAAGAAAAGAAAATCAAGAATAAAGATGAAAATCAAGAAAGTAAAAGATGGAGGATTCAATTAAAGATATGAAGAATCTAGAATTGAATCCACTAGCTTATCTCACTTATAAAATATGAATAATTATCTTATTAACACATTTTACTTTAGATTTTTTAAGAATAGCCTATCCTACCACTTTTAAGGCAAACATAACCTATCCTATTATCATCCAAGCAAAATTAATACTCAGAAAAGAATAACAAAGAGATAGTAATTTTAGAATTCATTAGCACACTCTATCCTACCACTTTTAAGGCAAGCATAGATTATCCAATTCTTTTTCTATCAATTAGTTCTCTAGTTGATTATCCTAAACATGATCATTTAAGCACAAGATAATATTCCATAAATTATAAGAGAGATTAATACTAGTTTCATGCAATTCTAGAATTCTTACAAGAGTTTAGTTCCACATCTTTAGAAAATACAACAAAGAAATAAAAGAGAGATGAAAAAAAGAAATAAGAAGGGAAGAAGACGGAATAAAACAAACATGACATGAAAGTAAATACATGAAATTAAAGATATGAAAGTAAAGACATAAATGTAAATCTACTCTATAAAGCATGAAAGTAAAGACATAAATATAAATCTACTCTACAAAGTATTAAGAAATAAACGAGAAATGAAAATAAGAAGAGAAAAATATAAACCCACATATTCAATTCTTCATCTTCATCCTCTTTTCATCCTTGGACAAAGAGAAGAAAAGAAATTATGAAGGGTGAAAATATTTTTATTGATTGCAATAAAAAGTTACAATTTGGAAGGTCTTCTCAATTAAGAGTAACCCTCCTCTCCAAAAAGAGTTATTACAAAATATTTCACACCACAAACCCCTCACTCTACCCCTCTATTTATAGCCTACAGCAATAAAGGAGAACCCTTGGATGAAACTTGGCCACAAAGGAATTGAAATCTAACCATAGATCTAAAACTGCCGTTCACCAATCAGTCGACCAATCGGTTGGCTGACCGATTGGTCAATCGGTTGGCAGACCGATTAGTTTAGCGGCGATTGATTTTTTGTTGATTTGTTGACCCGATTTCATCTTGGAGCCTTGTCTCTTCTAGGGCCTTCTTTAGTCTTCATATTTGGGCTTTAATAAATGGTAGAAAATCAGGGAGCTTGAGTCTTTTAGGCTTTTATTCATTATTACATCTTTAACCTGCAAATTAAGATAAAAATAATTATTAGTGGTATATTTATTTGTAAAAAATATATGATGAGCGTATAAAATTGTAATAAAAATGTGATTATCAAATACCCCCACACCTAAACTTTTGCTAGTCCTCTAGCAAAAAAAGAAATCAAAAAGGAAAAAAAGAAAAATCCTAACTCACTTTCGCAGGAATCGCGGTTATATTTAGTGCATACAACAAGCCTTTAAACCCCTAGGTTACCCTAGTGGACGAGTTGTAGTCTCGTGAGGGTTTGCAGTGAATATACCCACAAAATTTAGTCAACTTGCCAATTTAAAGAAGTCAAACTATAATTAATTCACTTGATATATTTAACATTCTAATTGAAGCTAGTTTTACTCAAGAAAATATTTTTATATATAACTCCAAGGTAAATCTCTTAGAAAATATTTTCATTATAAGTATACAAAACTAAGTCTAACTTAGAAAGTTAATTTAAAAGTTTTGAGAAGAACATGCTAACTCTTTGTTTTAAATAATTTTCAAGTCTCTTAATCAATTTATTTTTCAATATCATATATACAAATATAACTATATATATAAAAACATTGTTAGTAATTTAATTAATATTTTTTAACTCTTTATTCCTTGGTGGTTTTTTTTCTTCTTGATCGGGCTTTCTAAGTGACCATTTAACGAGTTTTGGGCCAATGGATCCCAACCCAATTGGGCTTAGGTCATTAAGCATAGAAATACTCATTGGGCTTAGTTACTCGGTCAACTTAAGCATAGTGAGATAGAACCACCTTGAATTTTAAGAGAATTTTAATTGGTGCCCATTTTTCGCACTCTTTTTCTGTAAAGTTAGTTTATATATGTGTGTGTGTGTGTGTGTGTGTGTGTGTGAGTGAGTGAGTGTGTGTGTATGTCTAAAATAATATTTAGATCAAGACAACTTAAAAATTTGTTTTCAACTCTAAGATAAGTATGCAAAAATTTTATCACTTGAATTAAAAGTCTAAGTAAAGATTTAAGTGAAGTATACTACTTTGAAAATTATTTCTTAAGAAATTTTTTGGAGTTATCATAAAAGGTAAACTTGAGTATAAAACTAACTAAGGATTAGAAAATTTAAATTTTATCAATTAGATCAATCATTAATCAACTCTATTAAGTTGGTAAGTAACAATATTTTTATGAAAAAGGAAAAATGACATAAAAAGAAAAAAAATGTAAGAAAAAGAGGAAAATGACTAAGATAAAGAGGAAAAATAACTAATCCCCAGCCCCATACCTAAATTTTGCATTGTCCTCAATGCAAACTCTTCAATGCACAAAGTAAAGCAGGTAAAAATTAAAGCACTTACATTTGTTCGGTCGACTTCGAACAATGATAAAAAAAAATATATGCAATTACCTTTGGTATGAGTAGGATGTAGTCAAAATTTCTTTTTCTTCTTCTTTTTTTCTTCTTCTTTTTCTTTTCATTTTTTTCCTTTTTTTCATATAACACTTTTTTTTCTCTTTTTAAAATTTTTTTGTTTTCAAAAGAACAAGAAACTCTCAAATGAGAGAAGAATAAATTCTTTTATTATTATGAGACAAAAATTAAAGATGTAGAATGAAGGATTAAATATGAAAAGCTCATATTCTACATCAAATCCTACCTTATTGTCGAAAATTCTACCCCAGATTTTAAAGACATTCAAAATGATATAGTCAATGATATGCTTAAATTCAAAATATTCCAAGGTTTTCAATGATGTTTGCAACAATTGAAGGTAGGTATCAATGGTGTTATGCATTTTAAACTTAGATTCCTTATTAACAAAAGCTTGTCTAACCAATACTTCTTTAATATTTCCTCAAACACAAGATCTATGTTTGAGGTTTAAAATTTTGCTTGTTGTTTATTTTCCAAAATCTAAGTTCATCGTAAAAGAGTTCTTCAAAAGTTCGATCAAAGAAGCATGTATTCAACACAGTTTCATCGTTCTCAAAGATTAGATCTATTTTCTCTAAAATTTGCAGTTCCTCACGAAAGATTTCCTCAAAACTTAGATTTGACTCATTTTCTTCTTCTTCTACCCCTTGAAGGTAATTTATTTCTAGATGTTGATTAGTTAGTTGGTTCCCTGTAATAAAAATGTTGATATCTGTAGTCATATTCCTAAAGGATAGCTTCATTTGACCAGTCTTACAATTAATTAGAGCATTAGAAGTGACTAAGAATGGTCTTCCTAGAATAACTGGTAGCTGACCTTTGGGATTGTAAATAGGCTGTGTTTCCAAAACTATGAAATCTACTGCATAAATGAAATCCCCAACCTTAAACAAAACATCCTCTATCTCACCCATGGAGATTTTGGCAGATCTATAAGCGTTCTCCTACACGTAGTTGCTGGTAGACTGAATAAGAAAGCAAATTGACACTGGCCCCCCAAGTCTGAAAGTGCCTTATCAATGATGGTATTTCCTATAACACATGGAATAGTGGGACAACCAGGGTTCTTTTGTTTCAAGGGTATGGGCTTTAAGAGCATATCACTGATATTAGCAACAAGAAAGACTTTCTTTAGAATATTTCTTGCTCTCTTCTTAGTGCACAAATTTTTAAAAAATTTTGCATAAGAAGGGATTTGTTCAATTGCATCTAAGAGAGGAATGTTGACCTCAACCTGTTTGAAAGTTTCTAGAATTTTCTCCATTTGAGGAGAGTATTTCCTAGGCCTAAGTTTATCTAGGAAGGGCGCAACTGGTTTAAACCTATCAAAATTAGGCTCAGGTTCGGGTTCAGGCTCTTGGTCATTGACAGGGGTTGATTGTTGAGTAGAATCATCAGAAGGGGAGAGAATTTGTTCTGGTTCAAGGGTTTCATTTGGAGGCATTCTCACTTGATTATAAACTTGTTTTCCTGACTGTAGTGAATGGATTGCATTCACTTGAGCTTGGTAGGATGAACTTGATCCCGTGTCCATAGGGTTAGTCACGGGTTGACTTAGAAATGTTCCTTTTTCTCTCTCACTCACAGCACTAGCTAGTTGTCCAAGTTGGGTTTCTAATCTAGCTATGGCTTGAGTGTTGGAATTAAGAATTTGTTCGGTTGATTGCATAAAGGAATTCAAAGTGTTGGATGTTTGAGTCAACAAGTTGGTAGTTTGTGTAGAGGCCTTAACTATGGTGAGAATGATTTACAGATTGATGATGAGAAGACTGATTTGGATATGGTGAATTTGGTTGTTGAAAATTGGTTTGAGGACCGAAAGGAACTGTGTTTCCCCTTATAAATTGTTAAGTTGAAAATTGTAGCAACTGTATTCAACCTCACACCCTCTAGGATTGCATCACTAGTAGAAAATAGAGCATTGGTGACGGGATAATTTGTCACCAATGCTCAGGAATCCCTCACCAATGCACATTGGTGATGGATACTAGGGCGTCGCTAATAAATCCGTCACCAATGTGCATTCGTGACTGGTAGACCCGTCACCAATGCACATGGGTGACAGGCACTATTGGTGACGGGGAAATATTGGTGACAGGGTAATCTATCACCAATGCCCATTGGTGACGGGTAGCCCGTCACCAATGTTTTAAAATTGGTGACGGGCTACCTGTCACCAATGGGCATTGGTGACAATTTACACCGTCATCAATATTTATTGGTGCGTGAAAAAAAAATAGTCGAACCAGTTGGCTCTCTGTACATAAATACATAAAATAATCCTGTTATATAGATTGAAATCACATCCCCATGTCCAACAATCAAACTACAATATATATTCATCATTAAAACCACATCTCTATATCCAACAATCACATGTAATATATAAATCACATCTCACATATCCGTCCACAAAAATCACAAACACATACAATCAAATATAAAAACAACTCCATAAGTTCATAGACGTCTAACACGAATCCAAAAGTCCACATATAAGTTGCCCAAATTATACATTTTTCATTGAGGTACTTAGGAATTCATATGTGCTACTCTAACACAACTAATAATTAACAAAAGCAGTAGTAATGTAAACATTTTCATCTTTACAAGAGACAACATAAATACTAATAAATAGAGATGCAACTAACAATAAATTTCCATCCAAAAGGCATTTCCTGCACATAAAAAGTGTTTGTCAGACGATCATAGTAAAGCAAACCAAAGTTAAAGGAGAATAAAGTACGATTAACTGCAATATAAAGAAAAATAGACAATTTTACTACGAAGTTATATAATGGTATGAACTATCAAGTTCCAAAGGGAATTTTATGGCTAAGTAACACAACCGTTGTTTTGTCAATGCCTCAAACAATACTATAAGAAGCAAAATAAAAATTTAATTTAACTTTTTTAATTATCTTAAAAGGGGAGAGAAATTCATACTCCTTGAAGGGAGATATATTAATCATGAGTTGTTCCGATATCTTCTCATGATCCATATTTAGCTTGTTTTAAAGCTCCAAAGTATCATTGGTTGGATGGAAGAACATACTTCTGTTTAATCGCAACAAAATTTAGCAAAACAAACTTAACATGCATTAAGTCTCGGATCCAAGCAATACTACAAACAACTATTGACTAAATTAAAAATACTAAATATGACATTAAGCTTATAAAGAGAGAGCGAGAGAGAAGCTAACGTGTAGCCCTCGTCTCTGAGATACTTGATGGAATTAACAATGCCCTTCTTTCTAATTCAAGCATTATTTACTATTGAGGCCATTGATAATCACAATTTAATTACATTTTTATACCCTCGTTACCTATTTTATATGAATAAATATCCTGCTAATAATTATTTTTATCTTAAATTGCGGGTTAATGGAGTATTAATGAATAAGAGCCCAAATGACTTAAATCCTCTGAATTTCTACCTATTTTTGAAGTGCAAATCTGAAGACAAATGAAGGCCCAAGACATTCAAGGAATCCAAGAAGAATTCGTGCAAAAATATCAAGAAAAGATAAATTCGGTTGGAAACCAATCGGTTGACCAACCGGTTGGCTAACCGGTTGGCTAATCGATCGGCCAACCGATCGATTTGCAACAGATCCGAATTTAAAGGCTGATTTCTCTTCCTTGATGGCCAAGTTTGATCCAATGGTTCATATCAACTCCGTTGGGCTATAAATAGAGGGGTAGAAGGAGAGGTTTGAGTGTGAAATATTTTATAACTCCATTTGGAGAGGAGGGTTACTCTTAATTGAGAAGACCTTCCAAAATTATAACTTTTATTACACAATAAATAAAATTTTCACCCTTCAATTTCCTTTCTCTTCTTCTAATCCAAGGACCAAAAGGAGGATTAGATTAAGATCAGGAGTTGTTGGTTTCTATTTTATTTCTTTTGCATTTCTTTTTCATTTCTTGTTCATTTATATGCTTTGTAGCTTAGATTTACTTTCATGCAATTTAATTCCTTGCAAGTTACTTTCATGCAATGTCTTTAATTCTTGTATTTACTTTCTAGTATAGATTTTTCTTTTCTTTAATTCACCTTGAGGCTAGAACCCTCTAGGGAATTATTCTTTTCTAAGTGTGGAGCTAATATTTGTGGGATCCCTAGAGATTGTTTGAAACTAGCTAACAAATCCAACTTATTCTCATAAGATTGAGATAAGCTAAGTGGATCTACTCTTGATTCCTCATATCTTTAATTAATCCTCCATACTTTACCTTCTTTATTTTCCTCTTATCCTTGCTTTTCATTTGTTTGTTATTTTCCTTTATTCTTGATTCTTGATTTCATTGATTTTTACTTCTCTCTCAATTTCATATTCCCTCCATGTGCATAAAATCTCAAACCTAGTTTTGTTATTATGTGCATATAATCACAACCACATTCTCAACTTTATTTTCTCCTCTTTTGCAGATAATCCACATCCACTCTCTAATCTTTTCATGACCACTTTCACCATGTACATAAACTCCTAATTGTCGCGCATAATTTGAGAACCAAAACTTGAACAAACTCTTCCTACTTCCCGTTCCTCGTGGGATCGATAATCTTATATACTATAACTTGATAAGTTGTATACTTACAACTTAGGAGGTAATCATTTATTTCCCATCAAGATTTTGGCGCCGTTGCCGGGAAGCGGTGCATAAGTAGGATTTTGATTAACTTTGGTTCCTTATTTTGTGTGTTTTATTTTGTGTAGGGACTTGGAGCTTGTAGGTAAAGAGTTGAAGATTTGAGATTGAGGATTTGCCTCCAACGAGGCTTTGCGTTGCTTTTGCGTGGGTAACTTCTCTATCTAGTATTTTCAATTCCACCCTTTAGATAGTTCATATACATTAGAGATAATTAGGATCAAAAAAATAAAATAAAAAGATTTTTACCCTTATCGATCTCTAATAAACTTCATTTCTTTGATTGTCGACCATAATAAAAATAAAAAGATTTTTATTTTGCATCCTTTTAGTTGTTTTAATTCCTAGGGTTGCATTTCATATAATAGTAGGAATTCACTAAGTGATTTCCGCATCTTGATTTGGCACATACTTGAAAATATCTTAAGGGCAAAACCCTCTAATCAAGATAAGGTGAGGGATTTCATCACCTTTTTCTTAGCCCAAAAATCACTAATTCCAAACTACACATACCCAAGCCTCTTAAAACTGATTAGACGTTGGCCCCTAAGGATTCGAGCTCATTAAGGAACAAGAAATCCTTAAGTGAACCGGTCCAAGTTTATTTGGATTAATTGGTATCGAAGGCAAGGTTTAGGGGTTGCGTAAGGCGCTCCGCAAGGAAAGAGGTACTTAATTGATCTTTGATCTCCCTCTAGTACTCTCCTTACCTGGCTAATTACCTGAGTAAACTTTGATCTTTTCACTAAGGGAATTTTTGGTTAGGAGCTGGTCTAAGTCAAGTTTAGGCTTGACCCTAGAGTTAGGGTGATTGAAAAGTGATTGCCTTGATTTGTTTTTAGTTAGTTTTTCCTTTTTTCTTTTTTCTCATCTTCTTAACTTTTTCTCTTGTCCTTTTTCATAAAAAAAAATTGATTTGGGTGTATGCAAACTTGGGTTAGGGATAATACCAATCGTTTAATTCGTTTTGATCCATCTCTTGAACCAAACGAAATGACCAATACCAACCCACCTGTTCTTCAAGATGTTTGTTACCCCACTAGAAATGCAATCCCCTCTTGCATAAAACTCTCCGAGGTCAATGGAGCAAATTTCGAACTTAGACCACATTTTATTAACATGCTTCCCAAATTCCTAGGAGTAGAAACCGAAGACGCTTACATTTTCATCTCCGAATTTGAAGAAGTTTGCCTCATGATCAAGATGAGGGACTTAACCGAAGATGCGATCAAACTCCGATTTATTCCATTTGCCCTTAAGGACAAAGCAAAAAAAATGACTGTATAGCTTGCCCACAGATTTCATCTCAACTTGGGGTGAATTTGTAAAAGTTTTTCTGGAAAAATTCTTTCCTATCCACAAAACGGTCAAGCTTAGAAACAAAGATTCAAAATTTTAAAATTGTCCCGGAGAACCTTTTGGAAGTATTTTGACAAATTCAAAGATCTTCTTATCCAATGTCCTCACCATGGCCTTGAAAAGTGGCGATTATGTCAAATCATTTATGAAGGATTGGATTATTCTTCAAAAACTTCCTTAGAGTCAATGTGTCAAGGGAATTTCATGAAGAAAAATGTTGATGAAGCTTGGGACTTTTTACAGAGTTTATTGGAGAAAATCATGCAGTGGGAACATTGTGATGACGGTGTTTCATCAGTTTCCCAACCCAAAACCAGTGGTCTTTCCTTAGAAACAAACATAGCCTCTGAAGCAAAGATGGCTACAATCATGCGTAGGTTAGAAGCTTTAGAAGTCAAAGAACGAGCTCCAGTTCAAATCAACCAAGTTTCTGCCTCAGGTTGTCATAACTGTCTGTCTCCATCTCATGTTTCAGAGGAATGTCCTCTTTTAGGATCCGGTCACCCATTAGGTTAGATAAACGCTGCATTCCAGCGTCCAGTGAATGATTCATTTTCTCCAACCTACAATCCAGGTTGGAAAAATCATCCGAATTTTGTATGGAACCAGGGAAACTACTTCGGAAATTAAAATTTCACTCCCTCTTCAACCCAACAATTTCCTAGGGGCAATGCAGTTCCTCTCAATTTTCAACAACCAAATCTGTCATTTCAAAATCAGTCTCCTCATCACCAATCTGCAAATCACACTCTTCAAATTGCTGATCATGATAAACGTCTTAATGTTCTGGAAAAGGGTCTAGAAACTTTGATTAAAACCTCTACACAGATCACGAACTTGTTGACTCAAACATCAAACACGTTGAATTCCTTCATGCAATCAACCGGGCAAATCCTCACTTCTAACACTCAAGCCATAGCTAGGTTAGAAACCCAACTTGATCAACTAGCTAATGCCATGAGTGAGAGAGAGAAAGAAACTTTTCCGAGTCAACCCGTGCCCAACCTGAAGGACACGGGATCAAGTTCAACCTACCAAGCTGAAGTGAATGCAATCCATTCACTACGGTCCTGTAGACAGGTCGATAATCAGGTTAGAATGCCTCTAAGTGAAACCCCTGAACCAGAACAAATTCTCTCTCCTTCTGATATCTCTACTCAGAAATCACACCCTTCTGATAACCCAGAACCTGAACCAGAACTAGAGTCTAATTTTGATCGGTTTAAACCAGTTGCTCCTTACCCGGATAGACTCAGGCCTAGGAAGCACTCCTCTCAAGAGGAGAAAATTCTAGAGACTTTCAAGCAGGTTAAGATCAACATTCCTCCTTTAGATGTCATTGAACAAATTCCTTCTTATGCCAAATTTTTAAAGGAATTATGTACCAAAAAGAGGTAAATAAATGTTCCAAAGAAAGTCTTTCTCGCTGCCAATATCAGTGAAGTCCTCTCAAAGTCTGTACCATTGAAACATAACGATCCACGTTGTCCTACCATCTCATGTATCATTGGTAATACTCGTATCGATAAGGCGCTTTTAGACTTAGGGGCCAGTGTCAACTTGCTTCTGTATTCGATCTACCAACAACTAGGTGTCGGGGAACTCAAGCCAACTAGATGCACACTTGATTAGGCGATAAATCATTAAGGTCCCTATGGGTGAAATAACGATGTATTGATAAAGGTTGAAGACTTTATTTTTCCTGTTGATATTGTAGTCCCGAAATGCAACCGTTTCCAATCCCAAAGGACGGATACGTGATCTTAGGAAGACCGTTTTAGCCACTTCTAATGCTCTCATCAACTGTAGAACTGGTCACATGTAGTCTTTTGAGAATCATTGCTGAACTTAATATTTTCAATCTAGGAAATAATATTGATAATCACTTTCAAATCAATTACATCCAAGAAAGTTTAACAGTAGAGAATGAATCGACCGAGTTTTGAGGAAATTTTTGGTGAGGAGTCGCAAATTTTAGCGACCTCGGGTTTGATTTTTGAGAACAAGGAAACCGTGTCAAATACATGCATTTGTAATTTAACTTTTGAAGAACTCTTTTCGATGAGCTTAGATTTTGAAACAACAACCAAAATGTCAAATTTTCATTAATCAAAATCTAAGTTCAAAATGCATAACACCAATAATACCTACCTTTATTTGTCGCAAAAATCATTGAAAACCTTAGAGTTTTAGAATTTGAGAACATCATTGATTATATCATCTTGAAATTCTTTAAATTTTGGGGTAGAATTTTCAACAATAAAGTAGGATTTAATGTGGAATATGAGCTTTTCATGTTTTATTTGTTATTCTACATTTTTCTCTTTTTTTCTCACAATAATAATAAAAGAATTTATTCTTCTCTCATGTGATAGTTTCTTGTTCATTTAAAAAAATGAAAAAAAATGAAAAAAAGAGAGAATAAATTTTGGCTTCACCCTCTCATCTTAAAGGTATTTGCAGAATTTTTTTCGAAGCTAGCCGAACAAATATATGTGCTTCAATTATTATCTGTTTTATCTTGCGCATAATAGAATTTGCATTGAGGACAATGCAAAATTTAGGTGTGGGGTGGGGATTAGTCATTTTATCTTTATCTTAGTTATTTTTCTTCTTTTCTTACCATTTAAAAATAATAATAATAAATTTTAAAAATATAGTCACTTGCCAACTTAATAGAGTTGATTAATAATTGATCTATTTGATAGAATTTAAGTCTTCTAATCATTAGTTAGTTCTATACTCAAGTTTACCTTTTATGATAACTCAAAAGAAATTTCTTAAGAAATGATTTTCAAAGTAGTATACTTTACTTAAGTTTTAACTTAGATTTTTAATTAAAACAATGAAATTTTTGCATGCCTAACTTAGAGTTGAAAATAATTTTTCAAGTTGTCTTGATCCAAATATTTTTCAGAATATATATACATATACACATATATATATTATACTAACTTAACAAAAAGAAAAAAATTTCTCTTAAAATCGTTGGTGGTTCTATTTTACTAAGCCTAAGTTGACTGAGTAATTAAGCCCGAGGAGTATTTCTATGCTTAATGACCTAAGCCCAATTGGGTTGGGATTCATTGGCTCAAAACTCGCTAAATGGTCACTTAGAAAGCCGATTAAAAGAACAAAACCACCAAGGAATAAAGAGTAAAAAATAGAAATCATACTAACCATGTTTTTATATATAGTTATATTTGTATATGTTCTTGAAAAATTAAATGGATTAAAAGACGGAAGTTTGTTTAAAACAAAGAGTTAGCATGTTCTTTTCAAAACTTTTAAATTAAGTTTTGAGTTAAACTTGGTTTTGTATAACTATAATGGAAGGAGTTTCTTAAGAAAATTACATTGGAGTTATGATAAAAATATTTTCTTGAGTATTAACCAACTTCAATTGGAATGTTTGAAGATATCAAATGAATTAATTATTTCATTAACTTCTTTAAATTGACAAGTTGACTGAATTTTATGGGTATATTCACTGCAAACCCTCACGAGACTACAACTCGTCCACTAGGGTAACCTAGGGGTTTAAAGGCTTGTTGTATGCGCTAAATATAACCGCAATTCCTGCGAAAGTGAGTTAGGTTTTCTTTTTATTTTCTTTGCTAGAGGACTAGCAAAAGTTTAGGTGTGGGAATATTTGATAATCACAATTTAATTACATTTTTTATACCCTCATTACCTATTTTATATGAATAAATATCCTGCTAATAATTATTTTTATCTTAAATTACAGGTTAATGGAGTATTAATGAATAAGAGCCCAAATGACTTAAATCCTCTGAATTTCTACCTATTTTTGAAGCCCAAATCTGAAGACAAATGAAGGCCCAAGACACCCAAGGAATCCAAGAAGAATTCGTGCAAAAATATCAAGAAAAGATAAATTCGGTTAGAAACCAACCGGTTGGCCAACCGGTTGGCTAACCTATCGGCCAACCGATCGGTTTGCAACAGATCCGAATTTAAAGGCTGATTTCTCTTCCTTGATGGCCAAGTTTGATCCAATGGTTCATATCAACTCCGTTGGGCTATAAATAAAGGGGTAGAGGGAGAGGTTTGAGTGTGAAATATTTTGTAAAAACTCTATTTGGAGAGGAGGGTTACTCTTAATTGAGAAGACCTTCCAAAAATTGTAATTTTTGTTACACAATAAATAAAATTTTTCACCCCTTTAATTTCCTTTCTCTTCTTCTAATCTAAGGACCAAAAGGAGGATTAGATTAAGATCAGAGTTGTTGGTTTCTATTTTATTTCTTCGCATTTCTTTTTCATTTCTTATTCATTTATATGCTTTGTAGCTTAGATTTACTTTCATGCAATTTAATTCCTTAAAATTTACTTTCATGCAATGTCTTTAATTCTTGTATTTACTTTCTAGTATAGATTTTTCTTTTCTTTAATTCACCTTGAGGCTAGAACCCTCTAGGGAATTACCCTTTCTAAGTGTGGAGCTAATATTTGTGGGATCCCTAGAGATTGTTTGAAACTAGCTAACAAATCTAACTTATTCCCATAAGATTGAGATAAGCTAAGTGGATCTACTGTAGATTCCTCATATCTTTAATTAATCCTCCATACTTTACCTTCTTTATTTTCCTCTTATTCTTGCTTTTCATTTGTTTGTTATTTTCCTTTATTCTTGATTCTTGATTTCATTGATTTTTACTTCTCTCTCAATCTTATATTCCCTCCATGTGCATATAATCTCAAACCTAGTTTTGTTATTATGTGCATATAACTACAACCACATTCTCAACTTCATTTTCTCCTCTTTTGCACATAATCCACATCCACTCTCTAATCTTTTCATGACCACTTTCACCATATATATAAGCTCCTAATTGTCGCGCATAATTTGAGAACTAAAACTTGAACAAACTCTTCCTACTTCCCGTTCCTCGTGGGATCGATAATCTTATATACTATAACTTGATAAGTTGTATACTTGCAACTTAGGAGGTAATCATTTATTTCCCATCAGCCATTATTGAGGTCCTTTTGCAAACGTGCAGAGGAGGGGAGTAGAGGAGAAGTAGCAAGTAGAGTAATCATATTTTCAAAGGGTTTATTAAGTAATGTAATTGCTTTAGTAACAATGAAATTCTAAGAAAATGTTTCAACTGGATTACTTCAACATAGTCACTATGTCTCATGCATAATGAAACCTCTAAAAATACATTACCACTAATTTCAAATTTTTGAGATAATTTATTAATTAGCATTTCAATGGTACAACCAATATAGACATCAAAAGTTTTCCACTCTGTCGACTTATTTATTTTACTTATTTAGGTGATGAGATAATAAAAAATTTGAATAAGGATACCTCTTTGACGAAATGGAACTTTGTAGACAGGCAATCCGACACCGACTTTATCAATTCAGTAATACACAAGCTGGATTAACATTATACCAAGGTAGCAATGAAATTCTAACAAAATAACCGAAAAAATAATAAATAAATAAATAAATGAGGCTCACTTGCAGAAGACGTGATTGCAGCCAAGGGAAACTGCCAATTTCAAGAGGTTCAAGCCATACAAACTATCCAAACTGAAGGACCTAGAGTAACTTGGGTTATAAAATAAAAATTCATCAATAATTATAAAGAAATAATAGCCACATTATTAAACTAATACCCACCCACAGACTTGTCAAAAATTTCTCAAACAAAATGTCAAATGAACAATTCTAAGCCAAATTCAGACTCTAAAGACTTAAGCTTCAGCTAATTTGAATCCAATTCATACTAAAAACAAGTTTGAGCGTATAATTGCAACCTGATACCCATTCCAAGTGCAGTAAGTAGCAGCGGGCTGAATCGTGATCCCCTTCTCCCTCTTCAAGTTCATTTGAATCCATCTTCCCATTGAGCGTCGTCTTCCCTCAGTCGATGCGAGCTGAGATCCTGATGTTTCTCATATTCTCCACGGCCTCCTTCCACCAAAATCACTAACTTCACCTCTAGAGCGGCGAGGGGGGAGGTCAGAGCAGCGGCGAGGAGGCGAGGAAGCGATGTCAGAGCGGTGAGGTCAGAACGTCGACCAAGTCTGTGACGCCCCACACTTTAGTCCCACATCGGGAAAGTGTAAAGAGATTTGGTGGATAAATAGGTAAGCCCAAGATTCAAGTGTTACATCGACTAGTCGATTTTGTCAGTGGATTTAGCTAAACAGCGCGTTACACTTGGTGGATCTCACGGTTTGCACGTGCTAACAGGCCTGCGGCTCCGGGATGTGACAAATAGTATCAGAGCAGTTGTTAACTGGAAGTGTGGAGCTAAGTGGTACACCACATGAGCGAGGTGGGAGCCACCTCTAGAGCCCGTAAGAGCCACATCTAGAGTTCACATTGCCTGGCGATACTGGGATGCGCCAATTGTCATGTCGCGATGACGATGTTGCCTTTGTAAGGTGGGGTGATTGTGACACCCCACATTTTAGTCCCATATTGGGAAAGCGTTAAAAGATTTGGTGGCTTAAATAGTTAAGCCCAAGACTCAAGTGTAACGTCGACTAGTCGATTTTGGCAGTGGATTTAGCCAAATAGCGCGTTACACTCGGTGGGTCTCAAGGCTTGCACGCAATAATGGGACTGCGGGCCCGGGGCGTGACTAAGTCTGAGCGTTGGCGGTGAGGTCAGAGCGGTGTTTTGGGGGTTTTTGCAATAGAGAGAGAGAAAAGAGGAGAGAGCTAGCGGTGGTTTTTTAGAGAGAAATGAAAAGGGGGCTTGTGGTGTTAGGATTAGGGTTTTATTTTTTAAATGGGCCTTACTTTGGTGACGTGATTCGAGGTAGGCCGCCGCTAGCGACGGGTCACTAGCGACGGATGCGATCTTATCATCAATGCCATCATTGGTGACGGAATGCCCCATCACTAAAGGTTGATTTTTTAGGCAAAACTTCAGTAGAGGTCACTAAAGTATACGCTAAACAACATCTAGGTCTTTGATATTTGTAAGTCATTACATAAAGTCCTTAACATTTTCTTCATCTTTAGCATGGGTCCTTTTTGAAATATTATGTTAAAAATCACTGACGTGGCAGGTTAAAGTTGTAATTTTTAAAAATTGTTTGATGATTGGACATATTTCATTCTCTCTCCTTATTTACTAGACCCAAAAGTAAAGGGTTTTCACAATATTAGTTCCCCATATTTATAATATTTTGAAATTGGTTCCCCAAATTTATAGATATTTTGAAATTATTGCCCCAATTTTCATATTTTATAATTTGTCCCCAAATATATTAAGTGTTTTAATATTTATCCCCAAAATAGTTCAACCTAGTCCTAACTAGAGGGACTAATTTTAAAAACTTAAAAGAGTTGGGGGACTAATGTCAAAACATGAAGATTTGGAGGGCTATTATGAAAAATTGGGAGACTAATTTCAAAACACTTAAAGTTTTGGAGGACTAATTTTGAAATACGAAGATTTGGGAGACCAATTACAAAATATGAAAGATTTGGGGATTCACCTTTGGAGACGGCCTCAGACAACCGCTGTGTTATCAGAATTAGTTCAACTTTTCATATTAATCCCCTAAATATTTCATATATATTTTGAAATTAGTGCCCCAAATCTTTATATTTTGGAATTAATCCCTGAAAACTTTTAAGTGCTTTGAAATCAGTCCTCCATGTCTTCGTATTTTAAATTGAGTTCTCCAAATTTTTTAAGTTTTTTGAAATTAGTCCCTCTAGTTAGCACAAGGTTAATATATCTGGAGGACTAATTTCAAACATATTTGGAGGACCAATTTCAAAATATGAAGATTTGGGGACTAATTCAAATTACATATAGATTTGGGGGGCTAATTTCGAAATATAAAGATATGGTGTACTTATCCAAAATATGAAAGATTTGAGGGACTATTATTGAAAAAGCCTTTTACTTTCACGTCTGGTAACCAAGGAGAGAGAAAGAGTGATGTCCAATCAGCAAATAATTTTCAAAACTCACAGCTTTAATTCCACATCTGCGATTTTTAAAAGAATTTTTTAAAAAGGACCCGTGTTGAAGATGGAACAAATGTTAAGAACTTATTTGATGACTTACAAACATCAAAGACCTAGATGATGTTTGATCAATACTTTAGGGACCTCCACTGATGTTTTGCCGATTTTTTACTAGCGAAAGATGCACGCTTGATATGTAATATCAAGATTTAAAGTTAAGGTCCCAAAGATATGGAGTTCTTTTAGCTGAGGAGATAACTCTCTGAAGTTTAATTTATTTTGTTTTAGCTTAATTTAGTTTAATTAATTTGATAGATATAGGATTAGTGACTTTGAGTCAAGTGTGCCCAAATAGAATAATGGACAAATTTTGATTTAGACCCTTTTGGGTTTTATTTTTAAAAACCACCCCATTGAGTTTTATTTGTTTTCGACCCGCCCACCGGCCGTAACCGGTCGAAATGGCTAAAACTTCAAAACTTCACGGAATTCATTTCGTGAAGTTTTTAAACTTCACGGAAATGAATTCGCGGAAGTTTTGTGCATAAAAACTTCACTCGAATTCATCGCGAAGTTGATTCTTTACAAATTCGCCAGTATCAAACCGGTCTAAATTTGTAAATAAATACGAAATAGGTCGAAATTTAAAAATAAATTCTTAAAAGGGTCTAAATCGAAAATTTGTCCTAGAATAATCTAGTGCAAGTCCAAGTCACGAGCCTTTAAACCGAACAATTATTATTTCATCATTATTCAAGTTTATTACAATTTATTATATGTAAATCTTGACATTGGACAAGAAGTAGAAATGATTTTATTCATCAGTTATCCCCTTACTTGGATGAGTTATCATGCTCATGGCTCCACACATGGAAGGCATACTGCCTTACACGCTTTCAGCGACGGATAGCATCTGCGATCTGTACCGCAGGAGTAACTGAACCCACGTGTAGCGCAGGCATTGGTGTCAAGTGCGCAGCATGGTTCGATCAACGCATCTTGAGCTATTGAAATAAAGAGAGAGAAATTGCAATTAAATTGATCAGTTCGAATAATGTTGGAAGTGAAAGAAAATTAAAATAATCTTAGGGCGCCTTGTGGCTATATACCCCCTCGAATTATCTATATTTATTAAAATAGCATTTAGAATGGTCTCGTTTCAAAAGATTATATATATATATATATATATATAAAGTTTGATACAAAGATTATTAATAAATAAAAGTTAAAATAAAAATAAAAATAAATAAAATAGAAATAAATACGTATGTATGTGGTAAGTTTAATATGAAGCCTATATAAAAAAATTATATATATAAAACGAAATTTATGTAGGTTTCTTTGTGGAATTGGATGATGTCCATCACCAATGGTATGGATACTTGTAAACCAAAAGCTCTAGTTGCAGTTTCCGTATACGTACTGTCATATTTTAATATTATATGCAACATTTCTCTTTAAGAGAAATACTTCTACATAATTATTTTGCTTACTTTTTGACTAAACTTATCAAGAATAAACAACGTTACACGAAATAAGAGACCTTTCTTTCCTTTGCTCATATAATTTTATATTTTTCTGCAACTTAAGAATAATATTTTCATTTACCAACATAGCAGACAAATGGGAGCCATAATTAAAAGAGGAAGAAGAGCATAATTTCTTTTTACTTCCTAGATAAAATATGGCTAGAACGTAGAGCCAAAATAGTAATAAAAGACTTACATTGACCAAGAGTCCAAAGGTTGCCTAGAAGAAAGAAGAGTATAGAAAAATGCATTGTCTTGGTCATTTTTAAAACTTTTCTTTCAACACATACAATGACAATTACAAAAGTTCAAAAGTTCATAGCCTTTTGTAATGGTAAAATTCGCCAAATACATTGAATCAAATTATGGGTGATTCTTTTAAAGGAAAAAAATCATATTATGAGTACTACATTGATCTTGTATTAATTTGCATACATTGATCTTGTCAAAAGAATGGATGTATGATGATCCTCAAGAAGAGTATAGGTAAGGCCTTCTATTAGCTTTCTAAATCATCAAAGACGCATCTTACATAAGCTTTTAGTTGGACCCAAACTAGCAGGGTGTAATTTGGCCCGATTGGCTTTGATGGATGGGCCTTAATTAGAGGCTTAGAACTAAATTCACGCAAAATTGGAGCATATATATTTCTACAAATGATTTTTTAAATAGCGCAATAATAAATGTTAAACTGAGGCTAAACATAATCCGTTGGAGGCTCATGTTAAGTCATTTTCAAAATGTCCAAAGGCCAACTGGCCCTAGGTCCAAAGACATCCAATTAAGTTTGGGTCAGCATTTGCAAGTCACAACAATCCAAAGAGATCCGTCAATAAATCTCATGTCACCGGCTCTATGATCATTGGACACCACTCTTGGTGACACCAAGATAATCAATTCAGAAATGCTTGATCATGTCACTGTCAGGTAACAAGCACTAGTTGTGAGAAAACGGTCTGTTTGGTGAGTTTTTAACTATTCTTGATTACATCGAACTAAACGAAAAACAGAACTGAAACAAATCAAGCTATTTCGATTATGTCGATTTTTTATTTAGTTTTTACAAGTTTCATTACCATGAGGACCTGATGGCTGTAACAAAGAAAGAAGAAGCTATGAGGGCAATTTCATGATTAGAAGATATGTAGAAGAGAGATAAAGGGAAGTATACATTGAGCTGAGTGTTAGAAATGGCATCGGCGACTTCTACACTTTCACCGTCAATAGTGGCCAACAAAACAGTCAATTACCTCGAACTGTGGTTGATTTCTTGAATCTCCTTCCTAACCGTCTCCTCAAGCATGTGGCGTTGTGCCATGAGATGTTAGGAGTTGACACCCAGTTGACATGATGAACGGAGCAAGTGAAGGCAACAAGGTTGAAACGTCAGCGAGTGCGGGAGAAGCTTGGGTTGACACAACCAAAAGCTCAAAAAGCTGTACAACCATCGCTATCATTGTACCCGCGATCACAGGCTCATCATCGAAGGTGACAACTGCAGCTTTGGCTGACTTCTCCACCGTAGCGTAGATTCACTTACTTTTCCAGTTTGAGGCTCGGGATCATACTTGACCCTTGATTTAACTTCTTCAGGGAGCTCGTGTAGTATCCTAAATCTTTTTCATTTTAATAGTTGATAACTGTAACGCCCTCCCTCCAAATCATACCGAGTAAGAAGGAGACAAAAATTAGGTAAGACCCGCCTTAATGGGCATGGTCGATCTGTTTAATTTTTATATACGCTCCTCTATAAACAATAATACTGAAGAGCAGAATTAAAGTAGCAGAAATATATTTTGAGATTTTGTGTGGCCCCGAGTCAAAAATGCAAAAATGCACTTATGAAAAGTTCTGTTTATTTTGAGTTTTTGTGCATGCAGCTTTTTGCCATTGTTTCTAGCCTCAGATATCATCAATTGTATTTTTCATCCATATGAGATATTATCATTTATCATTGAAGCCACATAGTTTTCTACGAGTATAACTTTGATCTCTACAAGTATAGTTTTGAAAGGTAATCATCTGTGTAGTGTATGCTTCTTTTGATTAATGTTTACATATGGCAATTGCTAAATTTTAGGGTTATTAATATTTGATGCAAGTGGTCTTTTGGAGGTTAGTGTTTTAAGTTTTGAACTTTACCCATCTTGTGCAGGTAATTAGTCTTTTGGAGAATTCAACATAAAACTTTTATATTATAGTTAAGAAAGAAATAAACCATTGTCATGCTAATTCTATAAGTTTTCACAACTTTAGTTTTTTTCCCTAGGCACTCTTATAGAGGGAAAGGAGCAGATTATGCACTTCAAAGCATTCACAACATTAGAAAAGAATTGTCTGAGCTCTGGAGGAGGATGAGAAAACTAAAGATATTTTGTACACTGATGAGGTCATAATTGAGACTGAGTCACTACTTAAGTTTGTCGAATTAATGTTTCGAGGAGGAGAAATGATAGTATGTTGTATAAATAATTATCAATTCAAAATGTATTCCAAATTGGACCTCTCCTCTATGCATGTTAAAATTGATTAAAACTAAGTTGACATAGCAGCATGAAATTTGATGCGCTTACACTTTTATGCGGATAACATGACATTTGAGTACGTATCATCACACTATTGATAGTTATTTGAATCTCTCCAACAGATAATTCATCTTTCTCATCTTCCCATTTACCATATAAAACAACTTTTTGTTCACGCAAAGCACATCACTATACTACTATATTAAATATACCCAATAATAAAATAAAGGAAACAAAAATTCTATTCATTAATAACATCAATAAATAAAATTCCATCATCCCGAAATATTCAATACTAGCAACAAGAGTTAATATCCCAATTGTTCCATAGAAAAATACGTGAAATTGTCTAAAACAAAATAAAATAAAAGTCTAGGAAAGACACATCCTTTCATCTCTAATCAATGTCAAAAAGAAGCCTCGAGCTACCCCCACTCCTAATCTTCAATAGCCTGAAAAATAAAAAACAAATCACATAATTAAGAAATATCAATTAAGCAAATATTATCTTATTAAGTAAAAATCACATTTTCTTCGATACAAGTAGTCAATCATAAAAGTATATAAGAGATTTTATAGAAATAATTACCTAGTCCTACACATCTTCTCGAGTTTGAGGGATCAAGGAAGTATTAGATTGTTGCCTGAAAAAAAAGTTCATGCATAGCTTTCACTTGTGACTCTAAGTCAGACATCCTTTGTTGTTGTTATTGTTGTTCCTACTCATCTAAGCATTGTTGAAGTAACTGGTCCTTTCTCTTTTCTTCTATAACTCGTGTTTCCAGATCAGATCAACTAGGGAGCGGTCCTCTCAAGTCCTTCAATATAGTCCCGCCACCAAATATAGTGATGTGACCATGAGATTGCTTCCCCCAAATTTTCTCAATTACCTCGATGTCTGAAAGTGAAGGGTTTGCTTGTTTGACTTGAATAAATTTATCCTATAAAAATTAAATTCATATATCAGTACCATATAAAGCATCATTATTAGCAATAATTACTCAGCTAAACAAGTAATCTCAAGTCTTAAACTAGTTTTGAGGTACATACCACATTCACTGAATGTGGAACACGCATTATTTTATTGTCAATACCACCATAGGTTGCATCGTACCAAATATTAACCATATAACGTTTTTCATTTGAGGTCAAGAAATCATAAGCTGCAAGAGCCAGCAAGTATTGAAATAAGTATTAAATTTACCCATGATTATGGAATAACAGAAAGTCAAATAACAAGAAAAGAAATGGATACCTGCGGTGATTTCATTAGACTTCTTCTCTTTATTCCCTTCCGAGTAACCCTTGAACAACTCATCATTTACCAGTGAGGAATTATCACACCACAAAGGTAAGCCTTCAATGCATGCAATCTCGATTTCATGTTTAAAAAAGAAATAGAAAAGAAAACAAAGTGAAGTACTCAGGCAGAGGTAGGCATGCCTTATATAAAAGAAGGATAATCCTAATAAATGCGTCATCAATTGAGCACTAGTGCTCATTAAAATGTCAAAGGATCCTTGCACTACACCAAAACTCTAAAGTTATGGTGAGGTTTGGCTTTTAATTTTATACTCTATGAAGAAACATACAGCCACTGCTAATATGAAGAATCCACCATACAAAATATACAAGACAAAAAAGCTAATTGCCAACCAGTTCTAAATTTAATTGTACTAATACAGAAGGTTATGTGGTTGCAGCATGAGTTATGAGATAGTTTTTCCTATTTCTCAACATGATTATCATAACAATTCTCTTGTTTTATACTTCTCTATTCTATTATAAATAAAGCCTGACAGTCTTTCTCTGAGATTAAGTCAGTTTTTCTCCTAACTTATTACACTTAAACAGTGTTTCCTTACATAAAAGAGGTTTACAGGTAATATATTTTGTTCAACATATAGTTCCGTCTACCGTATCTCTATGGCTTCACCTTTTTGCTTTGTTTCTTGTATGTTGTTTTCAACATAGATTTGAGCATAACTTTAACAGGGCAGAGGGAAATATGTCTTAAACTCAAAGAAGATGAAACAAAAGGAAAGAGAGAATACGAGTACATTACTGCTTCTAAAGATGGATTATGAACTATATAGTATTAATCTAATCACAAGTCTGTTTACATGGTTTGTTTAGAAAGATTTTTGAAGATTCTATGCAATGACATTGAATTAGAGAAAATAAGTGGCGCCTTTTAAGAAGGATGTCTACTATTCATCGATAAACATTTGAGCTACAGCGAACACATCACTACTTGCATGACACGTCAAACACAAACTACTCAGAAGAATCAAATTTTGCATCTGGATAAGAACTTATATACCTTTGTCAAACGCTTTCAAAGCTATCTTAAGAGGGACTGTAAGATTTGGCATGCATCTTGGTGGAAGAACATGTAATGGACTTGAAGAGTCAAATGCAGGTTCACCAAACTGGTCACCTCTAGCCTTTGAGTCCATTAAATGCTCTTCAACCTAAAGCATGTGATTGAATAGACAAAATAAGTGGTGCAACTTTAAGAAGGGTGCCCACTATTCATCGTAAACTTCTGAGCTGCAGCAAACACATATCATTACCGCATGACACACCCAGCAAAAGCTACTCAAAAGGAGACAAATTTTGCATTTTGATATGAGATTATATACATTTATCAAGCTTTTTTGAAGCTATCTGAAGAGGGATCAGGGAAACCATGGGTAAAGCAATGAAATATAGTGTGTTGCATTGTAACTAAAAGTTAAAAGCAAGAAGGACTTGCACAGGCAGGAAATTAAAATGCAGAATAAGCAATGGTAGGAGGTATTAACAGGCGCATTGCAATTTTTTAAAATAAGAAAAAGCAAGAAGATTTGCACTAGTTGGGAACTGAATCCGGGTTTGTTAAGTGTCTAGGTACACGATAATCTAGAACTAAATTTCAAAACTTGGATAGAATTACTAGCATACACCAAGAAAAAGTGTTGTGATGGGGATAATCTCATTACGGGAACAGAAGTTTAGTGAATAACTTAGTAAAGCATTAGGCAAGATTTAGTCGCAATCTACACAAAGCATGTTAGAAATATATGCTTCCAATGGTAAAAACCAACTCTAATTTGAAAATGGGGAAAAATAAGTTTGAGGTCTTGATGGGGATGATGTTGCCGTCGAGAAAGAGGAAGAGGAGGCGGATGAGGTCTTGACGCTACCGCGGTTAGCAAGGAGATGGGGGGATGATGTTACTATCGAGAAAGAGGAGAGGAGGTGGATGAGGTGCCGCTGCCTTGGTTGGCAGGAAGAGAAGGGGGGTGGGTGATCGATGTTGCTGGCGTCGAGAAAGACAAAGAGGAGAAGCTTGTTTCCTATGGCTTAAGCGTGAGATATTTGAGATAGAGAGAAAATAAGTGAGAACATGTCTTATAACTCCTAAATTACATTTATTAGATTTATGCTCTTATTAGAACTAGTTTTCATTTTAATGATGGTAAGTAGGTTCTTTGTTTTAGACTCCCCATTCCATCGTTCTTGTATTACTCCTTATTGGGTAGGTTTATCCCTCGTTGAGGTTCCACGGTGGGAGGAAATTGAGGGTTATCGAGTTATCCTTAAGAATATGGCAATATTCTCCAGGAACTTCTCGTTAAGAATTAGGAAATAGTTTATACTCGTAGTCCTATTCGGAGTAGGATTAGGCGACGCGTTGATCGGTGTCGATGTGATCCGCCCGATCGAGTTATCCTAAGAATATCTTTTATGGAAATATTCTTAGGGAACTTCTCGACAAATTAGGAAATAGTTTATACTCGTAATCCTATTTGGAGTAAGGGAGGAATAGTTTAACCTCTTATACTCATCGGAGGAAAGGGAGCAGTTTATACTCGTATACCTGTTGGAGTGCTTGCCATTCTTGTTTGGCCTATTTTGGTGTTATGACGCCGGCGTCAACCAAGGCTTGGATGTTATTCTTCAGAGTAATACAAGCCTTGGTGGGGTGATGGACCCTCGTAGTGCATACGGTACTTTGGATCAGTATTGCTAGCTTCCTCTTGATTCATGATAGGTGGTAGCTTGATTTTGTTGTTAGCAAGGAGATATTTGAAGATGGCTGGGACTTCATCATCATCGAAAGAATACTCCTCCTGGAATCTCAGTTTAGGAGTCCTTTGTTGCCTCAAGGTTCTTTGTTGATGAGCGTCATCGGCGGTTGCGATCTTTAGCCATCGGTTGGCCTCTTTGGCCTTTTCCTTTTGAGGCGTTGGCTTGCTCCCCTTGCTCTTCGGCTCTTTCGGGTTTTGGATGGCCTTGATACGGGATATGGGTTATCTGGTGGCTCGAGCCATTCGGCGACCTGCATCACGTAGCTACTTTCGAATGAAAGGCGTTTAGAGGCAT
>CM022709.1:38021533-38053794 GCA_012295165.1 Asparagus setaceus
CATATAAGCATCAACGATCATCTTTGACCGATTGTAGCCAAGTCTTCACGGTCCCATAGCTTGGTTCCGAAGTTGGCGAAGCTCAGATGCCATCGTGGGCTTACTTGAAAAGAGTTTTGATGAGGAAGCGATTGCCACCACCAAGGTATCTTGGTCGCCACCTCCTCAAATTCAAATAGCTCTTCAACCTCCATACTCTTGAGCATGCTCTCGACTTGTTCTCCTTGGTGGGTTAAGTCTTTCCACGAGCGAGCTATGACAGCGCCCATATTAGACAAAATGTTGATGGAGAGATTATTCCGGCACATCTCGATGAGAGTGGCCTCGGAAATCGATCCGCAGACGCGGCGATCGATTCACGAATCTCTTGACAAAGGCGCTACGGACTCTGTCTTCCTCTGCTTTGTAGCTAGTGGTTGCCATAGATACTCTGTATCATCGTCGAAGAATCGGCCATGAAGAGCCTTTCCATGTCCTTCCAGCAAGTGATGGACCCAGGTACCAATCTGCAAAACCATTCAAAAGCAACCCCCTGGAGGGTGCCAATGAATAACCGAGTCATAATGGGATCGTTTCCCATTATGTGTCCAGCTATACCGGAAGTAGTAAATGTGTTGAGTAGGAGAACCCTTGCCATCGAACCCAGGAGGTCTAGTGGCTCAATTTTACCGGTAGGAGACCGATCCCATTCAATTGATATGGTCCGCCACCCCAGCCTTGTTCATGCTCTTCCTCGAGCTTCAAGGCGCTGAGTTGACTTTGAGCTCGCCAAGTCTTTCGCCTCTTGGATTATGACCGAAAATGACGCCCTCCGTGATGACTCCTGGATGAGGAATCGAAGATGTGAGGAGGAGTAGGCATCCGCTCTTTGTGCTTTGAGGATTTCCGCAAAGTCCGCTAAGTCCTCTTTTCTTCTTCTCCTTCTCGCTCGAAGTCGCTCCAACATCTCTTTCATAGAGTTGATGGTTGCTTGTTGCTCGTCGAATCTCCGGATATTTCATCCGAGATGTCGGTCATGTGCACTTTCACGCCGCCTCGAATAGAGCTTGAGTCCGAGATGTTGCCACGCCAGCAATAGCCGCCATCGCCGCCGAGACGGCATTGAGCGTGTGTAACCGACGGAAAAGCCACCCCGCCCGGTCGCGAGTGTGTTGGCGAGGTGCGGCTGGTGAGGCTCGCCTGGGCGAAGCTTGGTGCCGTGGCGCGGTCCGGCGAAATGATGCTTTGCCTTTTGGTGAAGGTCACTATGGACGGTTATCGTTAGGCGAACTTGGTGAAGTCCGCCTGTTTTATGAAACCCGCCTGAACTACAGAGTTCGCTAGATTTATAAAGTTTGCCCGAATTGGAAACTTGGCCAATGGGGCGATGCCCGCCTGAGTAGGTGGGCTCGCTTGATTGGCGCAGCTCGTCAGAATTGGGAACCTCGCACCCGTGCTTGGTCTTCTGGTATGCCTCAACTGCCTCGGGGGGAACAGAACCCCCTATGTTTGCTCGGGCAGAGCTCTCAAGCATGTTTGCCTCCGTCACTTGGGGCTGGACCACACATGCGACTCTGTAGCACTTGCGAGATGCACTGCCACTAGAGGAGGATGAAGATAAGTACTCCTCGAACTCGATCACGAGGGACTCGACTGTCGTCCCTTCCGCAATGTCGTCGAATTGCGCCACCACCATCTCGGTTGAGGAAACGGTTTCTCCCATCGTGGTCGCCATCTTCTCGCTTGGTGTAAAATCTCCTCGGATCTGTATTGGTCGAAGTTGTTTGTTTATAAATCAAGAATCACTTTTACAACGTGTTTAAGGGAAGGCCCTTCTTGTTTAACATGGGTTCGTCGGTGGCGATAGGATGCCTCCCTCGATGCTCGAGTCGAGTTTGCTTCCCTTGGACGATCCGATCGACGTGCTATCGAGGCATCAACAATTGCCAAGAACCTCAAATATGACTAAATTATGAGAAGATCGAAGGACAACGCCGAAATCTCAAGAAGTCAACACATGGGAAGATTGTTTCGCCACGTATGGAGACACTTGTTTGTGCTCGCGCTATAGACATTGTGTCTCGCTACTAGCGACACTTGTTTGTGCCTCGCCACGCAGGCGAGACACTTGTTTGTGCCTCGCCACGAGCCGACACTTGTTTGTGCCTCGCCACGAAAGACACCTAGATGTGTCTCGCTATAGCGAGGGTGACCATTTGTGTTTCAAAGCGCAGACACACCGAATATTTGAAATGAGCTCTTGAAGGGTCTAAATCAATGCCGGTGGGGCCCACTTAACTTTATCAACACAAAGAGACGTTCAGATACTTTAATGGCTACAGCTGAAAATACGCACTAGGCGATTTTAGGGCATTTAATCGTGCCTAAAAAGCAAAAACCGCTACAACAAATGAGGGATCATTAATCGCCAGTAGCAGGCGTTCATAATGCTTTCACAGTAGCGAAGCTGCCAACGCCGCCAGTAGGAAGGCAGCTTTACGCCGAGGTACTGAGCCGCTAACTAAAATATGGGGCACTTATGACACTTGTGTTTCTTTCGAGGGCACGCTTCAGGTTATAAATACCCCCTACATCCACTTGGTGGGGCAATCGAGATCGATAAGCAAAGCTATTGCAAAGAGAGAGAGAATCCAAGCTCCGAGTTCAAGAACACGATCTACACGGAGATTCCTCGAGTTTAAGCTTTGACTTATTCTTGAGAAGAGTAGATATCTTACTTTGCTAAGATATTTGCTTAAGTTCTTGTTTCCTTATGGCATCAACTAAACCCCGTCGATTCGACGATCGCTGGTTCTGTGGTCCACGGATACGCGTCCCCAAGCAGTGCAAAGTCCCACAAACAGAGATCTACACTTGTAGTGTCTTTTATTCGAGTTTGAGAGAGTTATTTAAATTTTTGTAATCGAGAATCAAAGTGTAATTTTCTCAAGTTTTACAATGGAAACAACTTTCGACCCAAACAGCACATCGAAGCTCAAGACACACGTGAGAAACTCCCGTGGTTGAGTTCGGTTCTACCGAGCTTGCTTGGATAGGACTACGATGCAAGAGTTTGCAAAGAGCTCAAGAGCCTCTTAAAGGTCAAGTCCTAAAGAAGGCCAAGACCAGCGCTCAGCTTGAGAGTCTTAGAAACATAGCAAGCCTCCAAAAGCGAGTGTGTTCATGAGGTGTACCGGTGAGGTTCTCCTATTGAAGCCAGGTCAGGCGCTGGTCTCATGAAATGATGCTTTGCCTTTTGGTGAAGGTCACTATGGACGGTTATCGTTAGGCTAACTTGGTGAAGTCCGCTGTTTTATGAAACCCGCCAACTACGTGAGTTCGCTAGATTTATAAAGTTTGCCCGAATTGGAAACTTGGCCAATGGGGCGAAGCCCGCCTGAGTAGGTGGGCTCGCTTGATTGGCGCAGCTCGCCAGAATTGGGAACCTCGCACGTGCTTGGTCTTACGGTATGCCTCAACCGCCGGGGAACAACCCCTATGTTTGCTCTGCAGCTCTCAAGCATGTTTGCCTCCGTCACTTGGGGCTGGACCACACATGCGACTCTGTAGCACTTGCGAGATGCACTGCCACTAGAGGAGGATGAAGATAAGTACTCCTCGAACTCGATCACGAGGGACTCGACTGTCGTCCCTTCCGCAATGTCGTCGAATTGCGCCACCACCATCTCGGTTGAGGAAACGGTTTCTCCCACTGTGGTCGCCATCTTCTGTTTGGTGTAAAAATCTCCTCTCGGATCTGTATTGGTCGAGTTGTTTGTTTATAAATCAAGAATCACTTTTTACAACAGAAGCGAAGGGAAGGCCCTTCTTGTTTAACATGGGTTCGTCGGTGGCGATAGGATGCCTCCCTCGATGCTCGAAGTCGAAGTTTGCTTCCCTTAGACGATCCGATCGACGCTATCAGGCATCAACATCTTTAAGAACCTCAAATATGACTAAATTATGAGAAGATCAAGGACAACGCCGTCAAATCTCAAGAAGTCAACACATGGGAAGATTGTGTTTCGCTACGCTGGAGACACTTGTTTGTGCTCTCGCCAAGCGAGACACTCGCTTGGTCTCGCTACTAACATTGTTTGTGCCCACGAAGCGACACTTTTGTGCTCGCCACGAAGCGCAGATTGTTTGTGCTCGCCACGAAGCGACACCTAGATGTGTCTCGCCATAAGCAGGTATTCATTTGCTCGCCAAAGGCGACACTGTAATATTTGAAATGAGCTCTTGAAGGGTCTAAATCAATGCTGGTGGGGCCCACTTAACTTTATCAACACGACGCTTCAGATACTTTAATGGGCGGTTACACGCTGAAAATAATACCACTAGGCGGATTTTAGCATTTAATCGTGCCTAAAAGCAAAGAAAAACCGCTACATACCGGAGGGACGACATTCGCCGCCGCTAGCTTAGGGCAGCCATATCGCCTCGGCTAATGAGGTAGCTACACCGCCTCGCCAAGCACAGGCGCTTAGGCGCTCAGGCCGCCACGCTAACTAAAAATATGGGGCACTTATGACACTTGTGTTTCTTCGGGCACGCTTCCAAAGGCTATAAATACCCCCTACATCCACTGTGGGGCAATCGAGATCGATGAAAGCTATTGCAAAGAGAGAGAGAGAATCCAAGCTTCCGAGTTCAAGAACACGATCTACACGGAGATTCCTCAGTTTAAGCTTTGACTTATTCTTGAGAAGAGTAGATATCTTACTTTGCTAAGATATTTGCTTAAGTTCTTGTTTCCTTGCGAAGCATCAACTAAACCCCCGCCGATTGACGACGACTCGGTGGTCCACGGACACGGCCCCCAAGACAAAGCAAAGTCCCATGAAAACAGAGATCTACACTTGTAGTGTCTTTTATTCGAGTTTGTGAGAGAGTTATTTAAATTTCTTTGTAACTGAGAATCAAAAGTGTAATTTTCTCAAGTTTTACAATGGAAACAACTTTCGACCCAAACAGTTACGATCGAGCTTCAGTACACAGTAGAAACTCCGGCGTGGTTGAGTTCGGTTCTACCCGAGCTTGCTTGGATAGGACTACGATGCAAGAGTTTGCAAAGAGCTCAAGAGCCTCTTAAAAGGTCAAGTCCTAAAGAAGGCCAAGACCAGGCGTTCAGCTTGAGAGTCTTAGAAACATAGCAAGCCTCTCCAAAATGCTGACCCCCTCTCATGTGGAGATGGTGGCTTATAAATAGGCAAGGAGAGGTATGGCCACTTTCTTGATTTGTGGGACATAGCCATGCCCAGTTGAGGAGAGCCATACTCCCTGTGGGATGTGACCACTGTGAGGGGAATCATGCTCTTTGTGGGATGTGACCACTATGGGATGTGACATCTCCCATGTTTCAAGTGGGTGGTCTTGGAAAGCCTGCGGGTGAGCTTGCCTTATACAGACGAGCTTTAAGCATGCGGGCGAGCTGGCGACTCTGCAGGCGAGCTTGGTCTTTGGCGGGCTCTGGCGTGTAGGCGAACCAAGGGTCTGCAGGAGAGCTTCAGGCCTTCAGGCGAGCTTCCAAGCAGGCGAGCTAGGTATGGATGGCGAGCTTGAGCATTGGTGGCGAGCTCGAGCTACAGTGTAGGCCAGCCCAAGCACAAGTTCACGCGAGCTCTTGGTCTTCAAGCGACTGATCATCGCGAAGCCATCGTCAGCGAGCTTGGTTCAGCGAGCTTGGCCTTCAGGAGAACTCATGCCTTCAGGCGAGCTCCAGCCTACAGGTGAGCTTGAGCTTCAAGCCTTCAGGCGAGCTTGCGGGTGAGCTTGTCTTGTGCAGGTGAGCTCTAAGTGTGCAGGCGAGCTCTAGGTCTTCAGGTGAGCTTGCTCTTCAGGCGAGCTAAGCTCATTTGCAGGCGAGCTTGCTCTACAGGCGAGCTCCAGAACATGCCACGAAGAACAGGTCATAACTTTCAATCCGTACGTCGGAATTGGACGAATTATATATGAAAATCGACTATCTCGATGAGACGAAGCTAACCAAACCAACCCAAAGGGTTTAATTTGCTCCGATCATTTTGCTAAATTCCTTCCGGTTTGAGAGATATCAGCACTTTTGTCTATTTTGTAAAGTCAAGCATTCAGGTGAACTTAACCTTTAGGCGGGCCTGGATTCACTCGGATGGACCCTTAAGTTCTTTTGCTTGTTCCGAGTTGCTGTGCAGGGATCAAGGCAATTTTTATTGCCTACACCTTCTTCACCTCCCCACCCCTAAAACAACAAGGGCTCCTCCTCTCTCTCCATGTCCCCTCCATCTTCCCCAAGTTCATCAACTTCCCATCTCTATAAACATCCAACGTGTCAATAATATCACAGGTGACATCCCCAGCCTCACCATCAGACTCCCATTCTAGTTTCGCTTTTCCCCATTCCAGTTTCGGTTTTCCCCACTCCATTTTCGTTTTGTTTTTCATTCACACCAAACAATAAAATCTTATTTTCCTTCTCATTTCTTTTCTTTTATTTTACCCCAAGCTAAACAGAATCGTAGAGAAATCTTGTTTTCTCTCTCACTTTCTTTTTACTAGTTCTTGTGCACGTGTAATGCACGTGGTTAAATATCAAAATTATTTAGTTTTTTATTTATTTTCTCACTATATAATAAGTCATTTATTTTGAGTTGAAATCTTTAAAACATGGATTATTACATTTGCCATAAATTTTATTTAAATGTTTAATAAAATTATGAAATAGATTTGTGTGTTAAACTGGGATCAATATACTTTTATATACTTGCATACACAATATTTTTTTAAATTTGTATATATCAAACTTCATGTAACACACTTGTTTATCGGATTAAATAATCGATCTCTAATTTCTTTATCTTAGTCATTAAATGTAGTATTAAGTTTGAAAAAATACAATAATACATTGTTGATGTGTTAGTAAAAATTTAACCAAATACTTAATATTAAGATGGTTTGTATAAGCTCATACAGAGCACATACTTTTCACAAGACTACAAGACATCTTAATTATTAATAGACTTAAAATAAAAATAAAAACTAAAGATTAATGATAACTCTAGCATAATTTTATATGACAAAACATTCACATAAGCATATTAAAAATTTTGCATGAAAATCCCTTCTAAAGATTCCTAATTTTACTCAAAATTAAGCTTTACTATAAAATATTCAAAAAATATATTATCCTTTATTCCTTCTTTTTCATATTTAATTGCACTGACATCAATCCTACTCCACCTTTATCTTTTCCAAGGCAATTATACAGTAATGTCTTCATTGTCTATATTAATTATAATATTAGGTTGAAGCTAGACTTTTTATGCTATTATATTTCCCTCTGACTTGTTTATCTTTTAATTTTTTCTATTTTAATGAGAACAAAGGTTAACATCATATGTAGGAATTTTTTTGATATTCAAACTTATTACTTAAATAGAGTTAGAAATTACCTCTTTTTTCTCTGTAATGAATTCTTTAATTGTGCATCCAATAAGAGTTTCTCTGCATTAAATTATGTTGCCTTTGCATTTTTAGTGCCATTTTTCATGAGAATCTTAACTACAAACATGAAGTTTTCATTGTTGATTTCTAGATTATATGTTAATATTAAATTTTGATATTGTTATATAAAAATGATATTACTTAACCTTGCTTGAGTCATCGGCGATGCTATGATATTTATCATTTAGACACTCGTTATTAACATCTTTATCCACTTTCTTGTTGTAGCATTTGCAAGTGTAGACCGGGGCTCAAGTCTATTTAAAATGGTAGTTATCTTTGACTTAAATGTGAAATTTTGTGGTTGTATATTGGTAAATTTTAGTTAGATTTAATCATGTGGATGAGAGTAGGTTTGGTAATATTGTACTTGTATAATTCTATGATGTGCGCATATTATCACTAATTTAAACTTTTTACATTTGTAAAGGCTGGCGATGGAGATCCTTTTATTTTGGTAGCTTCTTCTAAATGACCCCTAATATTAGATTAAAATATAATATTATTTATTTATTTTGTTAGATAGAGGTATGCTCGTTCTACCTGCCATACCATTATTTCTTTAGTAAGTTGTATCTTTGGGTTGATACATATTGTTGATATTCTTTAGATGATATGCTTATTTCCCTGCCAATTTGAGATAGTCATAAGATAAATCTTATGTTTAGTGGCCTTCAATAAGAAGTTTAGTAATGAAATATTTTACCTTTACACTTAGAGATCTTGAAGTCAGATAGTGCTATTACAGGCTTCTTTTTGAGTGTCTTCTAGAATTGATCCTTCATTTGTAGCCATATCCCCAAATAAAGTTACGTGTGGAGTCATTCCACTATATATGAGAATGAGAGAATAAAGATAAAGTGTCAATATTAATTTTTTTTTTCTTCGCTATCAAAAAGTATCATGTATATATTTTTGTCCATTATTGTAATTTTCCCCATATTATTTGGCTTGTTATATTTTGTAACATAGGCGATCACCGACTTCGTTATTTGCTATGCAAGAAAATGCATGTAAATATTTAATAAGTTTATGATTCTATAAATCTATGTTTCCTTTTATTGAAGATTAAAGTATGAAAATAATAAGTACTTACTAAACTTTCTTGTATCTTCCAAATAAATGCTTCTTCAATTTGGAGTAAAATTATATTCAGTTACTTTAATTTATATAGTAACATTTTCTTTAATCTATTAATATATTTTTTCAAACTTTATATCTTAATGGGATGTCTTTAATCTAATATTATTTCTATTTTTTCACCAACATCAACTTAGATTATTTTAAGATCTTGAAAGGGCGAGAAAAATCTTAAGTTGAAAGTTAAATTACATATTTTAATGAAAGAATATCAAATAATTTCTCTTTTATTTGTAAAATTTTCAAATTCTAGGGGTTTGGTGTGATTCTGAACTTTAGAAGTGTTGCTTTTAAAACTTTTAAAAACTTTGGTAGGTTTTACAAATTTTAAATTGTCGACTAGGTGCTACTAATTTTGTATTTCATGCATTGTTGAAATTTTATAACTTTAGGATACTTCTAGGTTTGAACTCTGAGGTTGTTTTTATAAGTTTAGAAATCTTGGGTTATTTTGTGTAAAACTTTTACCTTCAAGGCCTGTTGATAATTCTAGATATTTTAGTATTGGACATAAATTTTGAAATTTTAGGTTTTTGCAATTTTGAAATGTTGAGGTTTTTACAAATTTGAAACTTTGTGTGCTTTTTTAATTTTCAAATTATCACCGGCATGATGGTAATTCATGTTTTATCAATGGTGTTATAACTTTTAAAATTTTCAAAATTTCATGATGTTTTTGTTATTATGATATTTTGAGGGGTTTTCTATAATTTTCAAACTTTGAGGGTGTAAATTGTAAATTTTAAACTTTTAAGGGCTATAAATTTTGTTTAGTTGTTTTAATTTTAAAGAGCATTTGTTTAGTTGTTTTAATTTTTGAAAGGCCAGATTATTGTAGTTGTGAAATTTTTTATTTTGAGTAACTAATAAAACTTTTGCCTTTTTGTAATACCTTATGTATTGTAGCATGTTAGTTAATTATTATTTTGTCACCCTTTTATTATCACTTAAAACTCATTTTATCTTTAAGTGTTGTCATATTTCTTTCTTATTTGTACACTTATCGTACATGTTTCATGATAATATTATAGAGATCCTTTTATATGTCAACGTGCATAAACAAATCAAACTTCGAATCTTAGTTTGAAGGCGTTTTGAGTAAGTTCGTTTATGCTAAAAGCTGTTATGTAGTGATTATGCAATCCAAAACCAGAGAATAAATTTCTACAAAGGAAAACCAAGCGATTACTCTACAAATATATATATGGACATTGAACTGTAAGGATCATAATTGAAACATACAAATTGTCGATGAATTACTAACGACACCGTAATTTGGAATATATCTCAAGAAAAAAAAGGAATTGAGCTAATCTTATAATGTAAGTAAACAACGAAATGTTATCATAAAAGCTTCTCTAAATGTATTTACCCTAATGAGCTTTACTTTGTCAAATCTTGTTGTTGACGATAAACTAAACATCATGCATATTATGCTCTAAATTATAGAAACATAATTATTTATAATAAGAACTTTAATGGTTTTTAAACCTTTAGGGTGCTTTATGCAAATTACAAAGTATTTATGGGTTTCCTTTCTACACCAAATTCTATTTATGCAAATTATAAACTATTTTTGCAATTTCTGAATTTTACAAGGGGACCAAATTGCAATTTCTGAATTGGATTGTAAAAGCTGGCTAAAATACAATTTCTATAGTTTTTAGATTGTAGCGCAAATTCGGACTCTTTGCGGTTCTAGGCTTATATGCAATTTTATAATTTTTAGGGGAGTAAACTACAAGTTACTTTGTTTCGCTTTTGGGATTTGTTTGCAATTTTTGTAGTAAATATACTTTTAGAGTTCTTGTAAATTCGGACTCTTTTGCAATTTCTATCTTTGAAATACAATTTAAAGCTTAAAGTCTTAACTATAAAAGATCACTCCCAACAAATATATTGAAGTTTAAATCCGACTTGTATCTTCAAAAATAACCAAGTTGAACTAAAAGGCAGTACTAAATACCAAAATATCAAAATATTAATGCAATCCATCCAATCCCTCAATAAAACCTTTCTAGTTTGGCCACAGGCCAAACCCATGAATCATGTCCATGATAATCGAGTCACGATTAATTTACATAGCGATAGGATTTCACATTGCTCAAAATGATCTTAAAAAATACTACAAAGCGATTGAATGATCATAAACATTTCATGACCAAGATTCATACACTCTAAATCAAAAGTCAAATTCATTAACTTTAATAAAAAAACTTGTCCTTTAAGGAAAAAAGAAAATTCTCGAACTCTATTCTTATTCAAGCTTGAAACATGATTCCAAGGAAAAAAATATCGCTTTTACAATCATGAAGATACTCATGCAAAGTTCAAAGTAAACCCTAAAGCACTAAAGCCGACAAAATATTGCAGGAATAAAGCATGATTTCTTTAGCAAAGAGATCGTATGAAATTATATAGCAATAATCAAGATGCTAACCACACTTGTGTAGACTAATTTTAGCAATTTGGGGGGGGTTGTTGTTCCTGAATTCCATGGTGAGTTTGTAATTTTTAAAAGTTGAGAGAGTATTTTGTAATTTAAAGAATTTGTGTATGAAGTTGTTTGCAATGCATGAGATTTGTAGATGGGTTTGCTTATGAGATAGTGATTTTAATGAATAGAAATAATATATGGTAAAATATTGGGGCTTGCTAATTTAGTGATTTTGATGAAATTTTAAGGGTATTTTTGGAAAGAGGAAGTTTTTCCTCAACTCCCTCTTTTAAAGAGGTAATAGATTTTGTAATTTCAGTAATGTGGAAAGAATTTGGACGCCCAGGTACACCATTTAGTTTGGTGTTGAAAGTGCTGCAGGGAATATTTTCCTTTGCCTCCTTTATGGGTTGGAAGCTAGCCTCCAGGATCACCCAGCTCCGAGTTTTTGGGTATCTCTTGTTTTATTATTTGTTTTCTGGTTTTGCTATCATTTTGTGCTGCTTGTGCTATATATGTTTCTGTATGTCCATTTCTTCACCGACCTAAGTTGCAAACTCTTTTTTTATCGTATTTCTTTTAATACTGGAACCTCATCTCACTCACTACAAAATTATGAGCTTGGTTTGGTCTCCGTGCATGCGATCAGCTGCAGCTTGCTCTTGGAAAAATTTAAATAGATACCCTCTGTGTTTAGACGTAATTGGTTTAATCATCTGAAAATTCAGATAAAAAAAATTATGGTATGTTTTACTGGAGCCAAAATTATTGCAAAACTACATGGTTAAAGAAGTTGGGTGGAAAATGGTTCTTGGTAAGTTATGTTTGTTACTTGCAAATCTTACCTTAATAGTTTGTTTCACTCCTGCAGTTCTTTTTCCACTACTTTCTCTCCAACGTCCTTAAGTTGTGTCAGTAATAGCGGCCGCTAAAGGACTTGTTATGAGGGTAATAAAAATTAGTCCTCTTAACTCTGTTAAAAAATATTTGATAAAGCTGCTTTCTTTAAGAAGTATTGATATTAATAATGTATGTATATTATAATTCTAACATTTAATTTGTTCCGTAAAAAGATTTCATCCTACACCTAATGTAAGTCCGAAATCAAAATCCTGAACATTGAAGAGGAGTACCGATTAGACATAGCTAGGTACAATGATTATTAGAATTATCATTTTAGTTCAGATTAGAAAGTATACATGAGACCTTGCTAGGTTTTGATATGGAGTAAGGAAGATAAATGTTATGAGATTATTATATATTTTTAAATTATTTTTCAATTTATAAAGATTTATATCTTTTTCGAATTGTAAAATATTTTTAACCGACATAATTTTTGACATAAAAATAATCATATGACATAGTTATTTTTGCTAATAGAAGATATTTTTCTAAAGTAAAAATAGGGCAAGATGCCCTATTCAAAATATTTTAGTATATAAGAATTTTGACAATAAACACAAAGATACTACTTTGCTCTATGAGTTCTAAGCACTAGGAGAGGTCCTAACTTGGACAAATAATATACGAGAATGTGAACATGGAGAGGACCATAGCTGTCACACCTGTCCTATACAAATATCACCTAGTATAAGTAAGATTCCTGAGTTTGCGAGCATATGCCTCTTTGAGGAGCTCCATGTTCATAGGTGATCATAGAAGAGAGTATTAGCAAACTCCAACAAGCAGTAGGAAAAATGATTTCCCATATTCTTGTATAATGATCATTAGCCATTGATATCGTCTTTAGGTCTATTGGGCCTTGGAAGATGTCAGGCAAAGGAACAATATGCAAATTTCTGGCAAAAAAAAAAAGAAAAGAAAAAGGAAAAAAAACACTCCAAATAGGAGTTTTCTGGCTACCTGCAATTCTCTGCCATTGTCCCCTATGATGATGGAGTATAAAAAGGTTAACATAACAAATTGGCTTGTAGCAAATAAACTAAAGAGATTCATAGTCGATCAATCTGTTCATTTTAGCTGGGTCAATAAAAGAATAAATCCTATGTGAATCAGAATTTGTATGCAGATCTTTCTCACTTTTAATTATTATCAAAGTCTAAGCTAATAGATAACCATATCTAATCTAGACTATAAATCTAGATATATTTTCCCTTGAAATTTGCTGGCATGTGTAGATACTTCTTTCCAATGGTTTTGTATCAATTGAATGATAAAGCCTTATGAATGTGTAAGTAAGTTGATTAAGTTGTTTTCTCTATAAAGGTTTATGCTTCCAGCTACACTTTTTCGAGCTTGTTCGCGGGGAAAGTTGTTTTGTTATTCATTGTCGTTGAACTTGCTTACAGCTTCTTGGGCCTACAACAAAATTCAAAAGAAATGCCTTTTATTTTAAGGCGTACAATGAAAAGAAGATTACAACTTTTCCTTTTGTGAACAAGCTTCGGATCTCTATTATTCGGGATCCTCGCTTGTGTGGGTTCTTTGCTGTCTTAGGGGACTTGAATCGTCAGTGGACCACGCGCAATTCGATCGGTGGAAACGGGTTACGGAACTTCTGAGGCGTGAAGGGGTCGTTTCCGCGAAGGAAGCGGCGCTGAGGGATCACACTCACGAAGGAGAGGATCGTAGGGGCGGGTGAGATCTACTAGGAGAAATCCACAGTGCGTCGTAGTCGGCGAGGTTAGCTTACCTCGCGATTTGTAGATCGATGTCATTGAATTCGTGCTGCCGATGCTCGGGCGTGGTCGGCGGCTCGTAGATCTGCATAATAATTCTTTAGAAGATCGAGAAAGTCGGACTCCAAGAAAATCCCGAAATCCGACCTCGAAAATGTCCAACCTCCCTGTCCAACCTCGGGCGAGGAGAACCCCTATTTATAGGATAGGGGGTGTGTCGACCACCAGGTGGCTCGGCCACTGGCAGAGCCACCTCGACCACTGGTAGAGTGCCTCGGCCAAGTTGGCAGGGTGGCGACCATGTTACGACCACCTCTACCACTGAGCATCTCGGCCAGGTTGGTGAGTCGTCTTTTAGCCGTTTTCTTGGTTTCTCTCGGTCTCTTGGGCTTAGGTCACCTTTATTCGACTCTTGGTCTTCCCGGTTTAGATTCCGATGCGATTCCAGTCGTTGCCGATTGATTTCAACGTCGGCGGTTTAAATGACGATTGGTCGACGTTTGGACTTGGTCTCATCGACGTCCAAATCCGATCTCGTTGACCTGAGACGCTGTTGTTAGATTGATCCCTCCTTATGAACCTTTTGTCGATTTATACGCCTCGCCGACTCACATGCGTTCGTCGGCTTCGCTTTATCGTTTTCGCGTAGTCAATCGCCAGCGCTTCGAGTCGCGTTGTCGGACGGGTCGTCGGTTGTCAACCAGGTTCACGAGTCTTGTTGGTCTTGATAAGCAATTTTTAGCGCCCTCTGATACCCCTCCAGCGTCTGGGTCGATTTTTGATGAGTCTGGGATGCTTTGGATATGATGAGCCCTTCACCCTTTAGTTGGCGTGATAGGACTTGTGAACGACCTTGGCGTTTGATCTCTCCACTCCCTTCAGTCTTTCCAGTGTTTTGTAGGATTGCTGAAGGTATTACGGTACTGCATTCTTTTTGTCTGCGTTGTTGAGATCTTGACCAGAAGTCGATAGATGAATTTCTTTTGAAATTAGCTCCAGTATTTAATTCCTCCAATCCCCTCAGGTTCTCCAGTGCTTTGTAGGATACCCAGGGGTGTTACGGTGCTGCATTTATTGCTTGACCGTTGTTGGAATTTCAAACTGTAGCTGTCGACTCGTGTTGGTGAATTGTCGTCCAATTGACCATCGAGATTCCTCCGTTGATCGGGGAAATCCTTTGCTGCGACGCGTTAATTGGCGCCAAACTATATGGATTTTAGCCTTCAATCGGCGAGTGCAACGCGTTGACCGGCGTGCGATCTTACGTGGGTCCGAACCGTTGATCAGTGAACCCTTCAGCGACAACGCGTTGGTTGGCGTCGCTACTGTATTACTCCTTGTCGGAGTACCATTATCCACAGTGGGAGGAATTCTTTCAAGGTAGAACGCGTTGTCCAGCGTCAATATAAGCCTTGTCAGAATTCATCAATTTATCTCTCTTTGAGGTTCCACAGTGGGAGGAAATTGAGGGTTATCGAGTTATCCTTAAGAATATGGTAAGATTCTCCAGGAACTTCTCGTTAAGAATTAGGAAATAGTTTATACTCGTAGTCCTATTCGGAGTAGGATTAGGCGACGCGTTGATCGGCGTCGATGTGATCCGCACGATCGAGTTATCCCTAAGATATATTTTTTATGGAAATATTCTTCCGGGAACTTCTCGACAAATTAGGAAACAGTTTATACTCGTATTCCTAGTTGGAGTAGGATTAGGCGGCAGCGTTGATGCGTCGATGTGATCATACGATCGAGTTATCCCTAAGATATATTTTTTATGGAAATATTCTTCCGGGAACTTCTCGACAAATTAGGAAACAGTTTATACTCGTATTCCTAGTTGGAGTAGGATTAGGCGACGCGTTGATCGGCGTCGATGCAATCCGCACGATCGAGTTATCCCTAAGAATATATATTTTTATGGAAATATTCTTCCGGGAACTTCTCGACAAATTAGGAAACAGTTTATACTCGTAATCCTGATTGGAGTAGGATTAGGCGACGCGTTGATCGGCGTCGATGCAATCCGCGGGGTGTTATCCTGCCGAATAAATCTTCAGAATCTTTCCACATATAGCGGAGGGGGTAGAAGCCAATCAACGGACTGATTTGGCACTATCTTGACATCCAAATAAGGTTCCAATTAGGACTCCTAATTAGGGGCTGATTAGAGTCCTAATTAGAATTGATTTGGGCCCATTAGGAGTTGTTATAAATACCCCTGATCCCCTCTTGCTCTGACCTAGGTCGGCCCCCCGCTTCGTTCTCCTTTGTGAGGCGATTGGGAAGAGTCGAAATTCTCCTTCGTGAGGATTGAGGCTTCAAAGATCACCCGTCTCGATATCTTTAGCGGGGCGATTTCATCCGTACCCTTGCCTGCGGAGCGGGATATATTGCCGCTTTGTTCTGCGACTATATTTATCGTTCTCGGGTATTCGATATGGATGAAATCGTCATACGGTATAAGTTAGTGACTCAATCTATGTAAGATGAATTCAGCGTCTTTTACTAGCGAATATTTTACGATTTGGTTGATTATTCCTCGGGAGCTTTTAGACATGCAGCGGTTGATGGGCGTAGTGACTATTATTCCGTGTGATGATCCCGATTTTTATCTGCGCCTCGATTTGCACGATGCGTCGGTGAGGCAATTCGGACTATAGTTGAGGGAGTTCCGCATTCTCCGACGATTGGTCACCGTCGCCACTCATAAAGACACCGGCTCCGAACCTTTGCAAAAATAGATTATCGTTGGCGACTGATTAAGGATCGGGATCTGACTTTTGTCGAGCGATCGATGGTTGAACCAAGGCGGCGGAGGTCCCTTGTATATTGCTCGGATACCTCGTCGGCTCTCATTGGTGATTTTAGACCCGCAGTGACAGCGTATGTCATGGCATCGGCGAGGACATGATCATATTCATTGCGGGTTTATTACCCGGCCGATTAGGGTTCTAGCGAGAATGGTGTCATCGGCCTTCACCACAGGATTGTGGGTGGATACACCGCCCGATGAGCTCTTTGTTCACCTCGACTCGAAGAATGCCTACCGCTTCGTTGGGGCGAGGTGTCATAGATTTTTGCGGTGGGTTCACTCATCGGTAAACATTGGTGGGGTAAGCTTGACCAATTCGTCCTCAGCCGTTGGGATGGAGACCGGCTTGCATTTTGTATTCGATGATTCGTGCCTGCCACCATGTATGGCTTCCGTCGGCTAACCATTTCTTTGCCTTATTTGAGCTCTACAATCCGATTCAAATACATTTTCACCAAACCGCGTGAGTTGGTGGCTCTACATGAGATGTCCGAAATTTCGGATTTACCCATGGGAAGATCTTTGTATCGGGTATTTCCCTTCAATCAGAAGCGAGTGGTGAAGAAACACACACGGAGCCGTTACAAGACTTTATGGGATCTCACTTGTCATTATTATATAGCTCATTGTCGAACCTTAGCCAAAGGAAATTGCAAGTGAGTGCGAAGAAGTTTGCCATTATTTGTTCCGACATTTGGAGGACAAATGCGGCGAGGAAATATGTGAACTATCGCGCTCACTCCTTGAAGGTTAATGGGCGATCGAGGGTCGAGGCTAACTCCTATCACTCGGCTCCGCAGAAGATGGTTTTCCCCGGGGACCAAGTTTGCAACCTTTACGTGGCATGCGGTAAAGCCTATCCAACCGACAACTCTTCTGGCGGCTATCTTGCAATCGGCTAAGAAATGTGGATTCCTTACCAATCATGATGCTTTACCTGAGGTCCTTTACCACTGCATTCGACTTGCCCAGAAGGAATCTCTCTCCCGAAGTGGTGGCCATATTCACGTGGATTGCGGCATATAGTCGGGACCTCGGAAAAGGATGAGCCGTCATCGCATATTCCTTCCGCGGTAGAGCTCCCATATACTATTTGATGGCTTGGCTAGTCTTCATCGTCGGACATGATGTACGACACCGGGTTCTGATTTCGTACTCCTTTCTTGCGGTTGGTAGGGATTAGGATGGTGGTGGCTAGAGATCAAAAAGCGGAATCTGATTCATAAAGGGTGGATCTTTTCGGATATTTTCCTCGATTCTCACGTCAATATGGTGAGTCCTTGATTCGTGAGAGATGCAGAGAAGACCCAAACGGAACTCATACACAGCATTTCAACTGGCTAGTGAATATCGAGCCGAGTATCTCTTTAGAAAGGAAGAATGCTTTTTGAGCCTTATTTTCCCTGTCGTTTTGCTGCATGAACCAGTTCCGACCAACTTTATGTTGGGAACGAACCGCGGCTCCGGACTTCGTGGTGGACTTGTGGATGGCCCGGATGGTTGTGGGACGTCATGGGATGTACGGTGCTAGATTGACCTCAGAGCTCAGGGCCGTGTTGGAATCGACATTCCTCCATTGTAGTTGGCTATTAGTAGCTATGAGCGGTTCTGTGAGGGCTATCTGGATTTGGTAATGAATCATTGTTGGTGACACTCGGACACTCAGATCGCTCAAGCTCGAGGAGCGTCGCCATCTCATGATTGAGGCTGAGGAGGAGTTCCACGACTCTGTATTTGGGACTTTAGGAGAGGACATTTGAAGCTAGCGGTTTGAGAGAACCTGGTACTCTCTCCTTTTCCCCTTTATTTTCTCATCCTCTCTATTGGATTTCTCATTCAATGAATTTTCGGGAAAACACATTGAAGAAGATTTTCGACCCTCTCAAGGGTTAAGCGAAAGAGGTTAGCCCATAAGAATCGCGTGAATCCCGGTCCTTGATATAGACTTGACCATTAGTGATCGGTCGGTGGCGGAGGTAACAATTCAGTGATATAATAAATTTTGGCTTTTGAGTGACATTTCTCGGTTTGCATCGAGGGGTTTTAGGGATTATGATCACGGCTTTGATTTTCCTCACCAGCGATCTGGCGGGCCAGTTTTGCTCATCTTTGAGCCAAGTTTTACTCAACAAATGTATGGAGCTATGGCGGAGGAGGCCGATGTAGGACTGATTCGGTGAACCCAGTACATCTAACTCCTCTTCGGATGGCGAATCACGAGTGAGCGACTTCGATTCGTTACCCGACTAATTGCCTCCTCGCTTTTGCTCTTTTAGAGATTGCGGAGACAAATGCACAACCGAGACTAAGCAAGCCAACCGGAGGTAAGTAATTTTATTGTTGCGTCTTAATTGCATTAGCCTTCCTAATGCCTCTTTTTCGGACTTCTCAGTGGAAGGCGGTTTATATAACACTTCCATGGATGACACCTTCTGGCAGCGGAGATGGTGACTCTTGGTGAAGATTTGCGGCTACCATCCACGGAGAAGGTATGAATTTTCTCTTCGATTAATTATAGGACCGTGGTTGGCCAATACCACTATAATTAAAGTGAGATATTTCCTTTGTGTAGTGGCGAGGCACTCCTCTTTGCCTTCTGAATCGGACTACCACGGCTGTTGAGATAGATGAGCACAGAGGGTCATTTCACGGTTGTGATATCCCGGCGATAGATCGCCTCGGTAGACTCACTAGTCTCTGAAACTACAGAAGGAGGCGGGTAAGAGTCCCCAATCGAATATACATCCATTAGTTTTTGGTTGAAAATTCTAAGGTTCTCTTTTCCTTTATGAGCCTACACACCGCCTCCATGATTTGGCGAGGCTGATGGTGGGCGAAGATCCATCCCGGAACATCTGCCTAGAAAGTCTCGTTTCTTCTTTGATGAACATGGTGATCGATAAGATTCTTATTGGCGGGCTTTCTCTCATCGGTTTAGGCCATTGCTTGGTCCCGGGGCGATACGATCGGGATATGGGTTATCGAGCTGGCTCGAGCCATTCTTGGCGACCTCGCTCATCTGGAGAAAGCTTTAGAGACTACAGAAGCTGCGGGCGAAGTGGAGCTTCCTCATATGTAGGCTGCTCATCTTGACTTCGTTTAGAGCTGGCCCAGCTGCTCGTGTTTTCTTGGGCTCGAAGTCTGAATCTGCAGAGAGACCCAGCCGATCAGCTGGGCTGTTATTCTTTGAGACATATTCTTCCCTAAGCCACATCGGTGATATTGTGGCGAGTCACGAGAAGGATATCTTGCTTTCGGGGAGAGCTCCATGCGAGGAAGATAAGATGAGTACTGGGGCTGGCCAAGGCCAACAAGGAAGAAGCCCTCACCGTCTGCGTCTAGGAACTTGACTGTCGAGCGAAACTAGTTGAGCTCGAGGCAACCACGAAGTGAACACCCGATGAGGAATCCCGAGAATGAGTTGCGGGGAGAACTCCACCGGGCTTATAGTGATGAAGTATCTCGGCTCGAACAACAAATCCTTTGTCATAGACTTGATGTTTAAGCAGGTTAGCTCCTTCTACATTTACTTCAAATGAATAAGATCCATTCCTTTCATTGTTTATTATGATTCTTTTGCCGTTAGAAATAATTAACCATAATACTTATAGGATTTTGGCAAACCCTCGACCATCAGCGGGTTTGATTAGCCTTCCAACTTCCGTTTGCGTTGGGCTGGCGTCTTGATTATCTGGATCCGTTCAGCGTGGCGTTGTGCTAAAAGAATGAAACTCTTCTAGACTTGTTGCTATGATATTGAATACATAGGCTCGGTACTCTTTTACGGGCAGAGAGACCACCCGACAGCAGCGTGTTACCGTAGACTCATCCCTTCTTAGGCTTGGGATGAAATACCCGAGAATGGACTCGGTGTCTTCTTCAATCGGAAAAAGACTAAGCCGCAGCAGCGTGTGGCGTCGGCTTTATCCCTTCTTAGCCGGGATAAAATACCCCGAATCAAACTCGGTGTCTTCTTCAATCGGGAGAAAACTAAAGCGGCAGCGTGTTAGGCGTCGGCTTTAGGTTATTAGCCGACCCGACCCTCAACGGGTTTGATGAGCCTTTACCAACTACCGTTTGAGTTGGGCTAGCATGTAGATTATCTAAATCCGTTCTACACATAACGTTGTGCTAAAAGAATGAAACTCTTCTAGACTTTTTGCTACGATATTGAACATTATGCTTAGGTCTTTTCACGGAAGACTAACCCGGTGGCGTGTTGGCGTCGACCTATCTCTGCTTAGGATTCGGGATCAAATTCCCCAAGAAGAATCTTGGATTAAGGAATTTTGGTTGATAGGATTAAATTGGTGAAAGAGGAGGAACTTTATGTTCTATTTCTCAGAATGAAACCAATAGCAGGGGCCTGCTATAGGAATCAAGAGGGTTTAGACGTCCTTGATTGGACGACTTGATCAAACAATCTGGCATACCTTGTTGAGGCTACCTAAGATGAAAGATGGAACTAAAAGTGGGATCTCCACTTTGAGAGCCGAAAAGACTTCGGCGACCGGTCGGACAACACAGTGCGAAAATCGGTGCATGCACCGATGGCGCTACCTAAGATGAAAGATGGAACTAAAAGTGGGATCTCCACTTTGAGAGCGAAAAGACTTCGGCGACCTTGATCGGACAACTGGTCGAAAATCACGGCATACCTTGATCGGCGCTACCTAAGATGAAAGATGGAACTAAAGTGGGATCTCCACTTTGAAAACCGAAAAGACTTCGAGGCGACCTTGATTCGGACAACTGATGCGAAAATCCGGCGCATACCTTCCGATCGGCTACCTAAGATGAAAGATGGAACTAAAAGTGGGATCTCCACTTTGAGAGCGAAAGACTTCGGCGACCTTGATCGGACAACTGATACGAAAATCCGGCGCATACCTTGATGGCTACCTAAGATGAAAGATGGAACTAAAGTGGGATCTCCACTTTGAGAACCGAAAAGACTTCGGCGACCTTGATCGGACAACACAGTCACGAAAATCCGTATATACCTTGATCGGCTACCTAAGATGAAAGATGGAACTAAAGTGGGATCTCCGCCGAGAACGAAAAGACTTCGAGGCGACCTTGGTCGGACAACTCGATACGAAAGTCGGCGCATTGGTCGGTAGCTACAGGCATAGGATGGATAGAACCCTTCCGTTTATCGAAGGGGTCTTAAACTTGGAGAGGAAGAATTTCATATTCTATCTCCGTAAAAGGGATTGAGTGGGTCTCTTGTTCATAGAAGGACTCAAGAGGATTTTGGTAATGTACGGAAAATTTATGGACCTACCGTCAAGGAACTTGATTGGTGGGGAAATTATGATAGAGGACAAATCTAGGGTTATCCTCAAAAAGTGGGTGAAACATCGAGGAACTTCGTCAAGCGGGTTATCGAAGATACTAAGGGTAGTATTTCTTGAGGACTTCCCATTATCGGCATTAATTGCGGTCGCCATTTGGGTAATTAGGCGTCACAGCACCATTAGAGTAGACCATTTCTATTACAAGCGGACCCTCCCATTTAGGTTCGAATTTACCTTTCTTTTGGAAGTGAGGATTATTGGTCGAGTCGGCGGCGAGGACCAAATCTCCTTCTTTGAAACTCCGTTGTCGTACTTTCTTGTTGAAAGCTCGACATCCTAGCTTGATAGAACTCAATGCATTGTTGAGCCTCGGCTTCTCATCTAACATCTCAAGCTCTTGAGGCGTTTTGATGTTGTTCTTGGTCGTCATCTGTTGAAAGGCGCGAAGTGGCGAATCTGGATTTCAATGGGAAGCGCTTCACGCGTGGACCGAGAGAATCGGGGTCACTCGATTGGCGTCGTGCGGTTGTGCGATATGCCGAAGTGCTTCTCGAGTTTATCATCCCAATCTAAACATTTATTTTTCACAAGCCGACAAAATTTTGATGATTGTCTTGTTGAGCATACCGGCTAATCTATTTCTTCTTTGGATTATAAAATTGTTGGCGAGGCGTCTTGTATTTTGAATTTCAAAACACGATGAAGGAATTGCGATGAATTGGGGACCGTTGTCATGCGATCCGTCTTGGAACACCGTGGTAGATGACATGGTGTTTGATAAATTAATGACGGTACTTCGCCTTTACTTCTTTGCGAGTTGCCCAGCCACAGAAGTAGTCGGTGATCGCTAGAATAAACCGATCGCCTTTGGCCAGGGAGGAAAAATGGGACCTCGGCGTCCATTCCCCATGTCTCGAATGGCGGGGATGTGAAGGATGCAAGCTGCTCACGAGTGCATATAATCGTGAATTTGTACGTGGCATTTCGGCGTGCTCATTGCGTCATTAATCATTGTGGGCCAAAAGTAGCCCATTCTCCTAATTCGATCGTAGAGCTTGGGACCGGTGGTGAGCACCACATTCTCCCGTGTGCTTCGAAGGACCTCTTCTGCCTCTTTGTTTGAGAGGCATCGAATGAAAGACCATCGTACCCGTGATATAACATCACGGGTCTGCACGTATGGTAGAAGAATCTTGGAGCTCTTGGCGGATTGACTCTCTGCTTCCGTCTTGGCGAGAATACCATGTAGGCGTGTCGATGATAGGAAAGCGCCAATCTGGGGCTCCAACTTAGTTTGGGTTGCATGCACCTCTTTGGTAGCTACCCTTCATTTCTTGTACCTCATCATATATCGGTACAAAAGGCGATGAGTCGGCGTAACTAGTTGCTTTCGGTCTCGGAAGGTTGTGCTAACGACCGACTAGCGCCGCCCGGTGCATCCGTAAAGCGTTTGGGCGTGGGATATATTCGATGAAGAACTCTTGAATGAGTGCGCCATTTCGATGGCTACGATGATAAGGAATTAGATCGGATTTCGACCCGTAGTCTCAGCGGATCGCGACTATCGATTGTGTCGCCGTGTATGCTTGAGATATTGACCCCAGCTCCTTGAAGCTAAGTCCGATAAATGCAGCGTTGTATTCGGCTACATTATTGGAACAAGGTTGGTGAGTGAATAAGCACGGGGCATGACATGATTCCGGGGAAATCAAAACAACCGACTAAATCTTAGAACATCGGGGCACTTGCCCGCGTTGGTAGCTCGAAGCTCCGTCAAAGTCTGATCGCCATATTTGTTGGTGCGATGTAGTGTTGACTTCGAACCGTCAGGGAAGATCATCGTATAGCTCAATGCGTCCGTTGTCGGGTTGGCGGCTAAGAGATCGCAAATAGCTTGTCCTTTGACCGACTTTTGTTGTTTGAAGTGCAAGTCGTATTGGGACAAGAGCAAGGCCCATTTAAGCCAGCGCCAACTCATTGAGGCGGTGGGTCATAAATATTCGGACCGGATTTACGCTAGAGATAACATAAATCGTCGTCCGACTAAATAGTGCCGCATTTTCTCAATCGCTAACACTAATGCAAGGCACCGCCGACCATTGGGTATCGAGACTTCAGCGCCGACTAATATTCGGCTCGGGTAATACTTTGCTTTGTTCGCGGCCGCCATGTCAGTCAGAATGCGGTAAACGCAATGATCTGTTGCCTTGATGTAAATCGTGAATGGCTTTCCCGACTGCGGTGCAACAAGAACAGGAGGTTTAGAGAGATACGACTTAATCTCTTCAAATGCCTTTTGGCAAGCGTCATCCCAAATGAAGGATATGCCCTTTTTGTTCAACTTAGAAAATAGTTGGCACTTCCCAGATAGGTTCAATATGAACCGTCGGATGTACGCCAATCGCCCTTGTAACCCCCTGAGTTCTCTCAGATTTCTCGGATGTTGCAACTCTTGAATTGCCTTCACTTTGTCAGGATCGACGTGGATTCCTTTGTTAGTGGCGGCGGCCAGAGGTGCGGACATCCCAAGGAAGGATTTGGCAGGGTTCATTTTTAGTTGATGAGTTCGCATGAGCTCGAATACCGTTCTAAGATCTTTGATGTGATCTCCTTTGTCACGGCTTTTCACGACCAAGTCGTCGACATAGCATTCGACCGTTTTCCGGAGATGATCTGGAAAATTTCGATCATTGCTTCGGTGATATGGCGGCCGGCATTTTCGAGCGGCATACCAGTGTAGCAATATATACCGATGGCTGCTTCAACGCCGTGTTTGGCATCATCGGTGCATCTTGATCCGATTGTAACCCGAGAAACCATCCATGAATGACATTCTTTCAAATCCACACGTATTGTCGACTATGACATCAGTGATGGGAAGAGGAAAGTCATCTTTCGGGCAAGCAGCGTTCAGGTCTCTGTGGTCGACACAGATCCTAATCGAACCATTCTTCTTCGTGACCGGGACTATATTCGCCACCCAATCCGGGTGTTGAATTTCCTTGATGAATCCCGATTCTATGAGTTTCTTCACTTCGTCAATGATTGCCTGCAAGATTTGTGGACGAAACCGTCTTTGCGGTTGCTTGACAGGTTTAACATCCACCTTGATGTTGAGGCGATGTGTCGCCACATTAGGGTCGAGTCCTGGCATGTCCTCGTAACTCCAGGCGAATACATCGATATACTCCCTGATTAGGGCGATCAACTCTTCCTTCTAGTCCGAGGGAAGAGTATTGCTGATGTTTATGAGCTTAGGATGCTCTTCGTCACCCATATTAACCTGGACTACCTCGTCCTTAGTGGGGGGTTCTCTTTGTTCAATCTATCCCCAAATTGCTCTTTGAGTTGATGGATCCATGGGTCTTCCCATGTTGGCATATCTTCATCATCCTCAATAGTATCGAGATCGGCCAGCCATATTTGACATCAAAGCCTTGAAAGCTTCTCAGAAGTGTGAATCAATAGAAGAATCGACGAATGTCCATCTCCCTCATCGGGTGGATTATTATCAATCGACCATGAGCATTCATCTTCGAGGAGGATTAGTATCCCAATCCCCTCCTAAAGGCATAGTAGTTATCAGGCTTTCCTCTTGGGACATAAGCGCTTTGGGAAGGACTTCGAGGACCTCGTCAAAGCATAGACCTTCTCCTTGTGTCAAGTTATACCCCTTCTTCATGATACCCGGTGTTTAGGACTATATCGAGATGTGTGGAGGATAGGCCCATTATCATCTTCATCTTCTTCAAATAAATGATTCGTTGGATGTACGCCAATCGCCTCTTGTAACCCCCGAAGTTCTCTCGCATTTCTGATGTTGCAACTCTTGAATTGCCTTCACTTTGTCAGGATCGACGTGGATTCCTTTGTTAGTGACGACGAAGCCGAGGAATTTGCCACTGGACATCCCAAGGAAGGATTTGGCAGGGTTCATTTTTAGTTGATGAGTTCGCATGAGCTCGAATACCGTTCTAAGATCTTTGATGTGATCTCCTTTGTCACGGCTTTTCACGACCAAGTCGTCGACATAGCATTCGACCGTTTTCGGAGATGATCTGGAAAATTTGATCATTGCTTCGTGATATGTGGCCGGCATTTTCGGGCGAGCGGCATGGCCAGGTGTAATATATCTGCGATGAAGTTACGGTATTGGCTGCATCATCGGGTGCATCTTGATCGATTGTAACAGAAACCATCCATGAATGACATTCTTTCAAATCCGCGCGTATTGTCGACTATGACATCGCTGATGGGAAGAGGAAAGTCATCTTTCGGGCAGCGGCGTTGAGTCTGTGTTAAACCACAGTCCTAATCGAACCATTCTTCTTCGTGGCCGGGACTATATTAGCCACCCAATCCGGGTGTTGAATTTCCTTGATGAATCCGATTCTATGAGTTTCTTCACTTCGTCAATGATTGCTGCAAGATTTGTGGGCCAAACGTCGCGTTGCTTGGCCGGGTTTAACATCCACCTTGATGTTGGCGATGTGTCGCCACATTAGGGTCGAGTCTGGCATGTCCTCGTAACTCCGTGCTAATACATCGATATACTCCACGATTAGAGGCGATCAACTCTTCCTTCTAGTCCGAGGGAAGAGTATTGCTGATGTTTATGAGCTTAGGATGCTCTTAGTCACCCATATTAACTTTGGACTACCTCGTCCTTAGTGGGGGTTCTCTTTGTTCGAATCTATCCCCAAATTGCTCTTTGAGTTGATGGATCCATGGGTCTTCCCATGTTGGCATATCTTCATCATCCTCAATAGTATCAGGATCGACCGTAGCCATATTTGACATCAAAGCCTTGAAAGCTTCTCCAGGCTGGTGTCTAATCCCAAGCCAAGAATCGCATTTAATGTCCATCTCCCTCATCGGGTGGATTATTATCAATCGACCATGAGCATTCATCTTCTGAGGAGGATTCGTATCCCAATCCCCTCCTAAAGGCATAGTAGTTATCCGGCTTTCCTCTTGGGACATAAGCCGCTTTGGGAGGGACTCGAGGACCTCGTCCAAAGCATAGACCTTCTCCTTGTGTCAAGTTATACCCCCACTTCTTCATGATACCCAGTGTTTCCGGACTATATCTGAATGTGTGGAGGATAGGCCCATTATCATCTTCATCTTCTTCAAATAAATGATTGGTTAGGCGCATCTCCTTTTAGTAAATCAAGTCTTTTTCACTACTTGATCTTCGTGGGATGACGAGTGTTGTCCCAAAGGAGTCTCGGAACTACTTTTGTGTAAAGCAAAATGACCGAATTGGTAGGTGCAACTCCGGATTGTTGTATAAACCTGTCATCGCATCACTCAAAGACAAAGGATACTCTAAATCGTCATTTATTGATTCATCGGCAATTTGCCAATTACAATGTTCATCTGACGATTCTTCATCGTCAAGATTGATTACAAGGGGTACGATGTCATTTAAAACAAAACCACCACTATAACCAAGCCCAGCCAGACGCTTCTTCACCGCTGTCTGCGCTTGGGCCGATGGTTCGCCGACTCATTACCATAGAGGAGAGAATCGGAAATAATTCTCCATCCCTTTAAACGTTGTTTGTCCGCCACCACCGCCTTGACTCATTATTCGCGGTCTACATATTTGAGACATCGATGAAGAGTAGATGGGACTATAACGCTATCAGGATCCAAGGTCGACCCAACAATAAGTTATAGGAAGTCTCGTACAATCACATAGCAGTGACTTCGACTTTAAGTCCCCATTTGACACTTTATCCGATTTTACCAAGCCGGACCGCCTGGTGTTAAACCCGTGATCACCAGTTCGCCGACGCCACCATCGGGCAGGGATTCCAAGATGATACATGAGGAGAGGGCATGATGCTCATACGAACCCGGACGACTCGATCCGATTAACTTCACTAGAGCCAATATACCGTGAAGTATAGCGCCTATCGCGGTTTGGAATTCCTCGTCAGATATCCTCCTTTATAAAAGTGAGGCAGGGAAGTGTTTAGCCGCTAGGTTTATTGTCACCACTCTTCCGACTCGCTAACGGGTGAGGAAGACTTGATCGCCGTCTTTTGAAGAGCTTCTCTGTCTCTTTGACAACCGCAAAGAACTCGTGAAGAGTGATCCTTGCGATATTGGCCAATTGTGCCATAATGTCAAAGCGATATGGGGAGTTGGAGCTTCGGCTTGTCTCTTCTAATCGGGTGATTGAACCGAGATCGCCGAGCCGAGCTTTGTGGCGCTTCACTGCGGTTTTTGGTACCACCGCTGTTGCGCTTTCTCGGCAAAGTGAGGGGAATCGTTGGTACCCCCAGCCTCGACAGCCTTTGGCATTTGGGTCGGGACTTCCGGTACTTGTATTTGTACTGTCCGCCTCGGCGTATTTCGTGTTCCCTTCTGACAAATTGGAATGTTACCACTGCTCGCCATCTCCGCATCGCGGAAGTAGCATGGCATGCCTTTCCCTTCCGCTTTGACTTTTCTTCAACGAAGAAGAGGCTACCCATTGCTCATCTTCGCTGTGTTCGGTGGATCCACAAGACTTCGCCATTCGGTCAGATAATGATACAAGTCTTTCTCCGGCGTTGTTGTGGGTCGCCATTCACCGCCTTCATTGCGACTTTGACCACCGGTTTAGGTTCAAACCATGTCAACGACCCACTCCAAAGTTATGGACACCGTGATTCGCCCGACCTTCTTTTCGACGGCTTCATAGTGATGACCCCACGCCAATTAAAGCCCGATTTTATCCTTAATCAAACAGATTTAGTGGTGATGAACCGCCTGCGGATACGCCGCAGATTTTGGGTCGTTTCGCCTCATTGCTTCCTCTTGATTCTCGAATCGGAGGGAGCTTGATCTTGTTATTTTCGACAAGATATTTGAAGAGACCGAATCTCATCGCCCCCGGGAATAGGACTTCGGAATCTTGGCTCGAGGCCTTCGCTTCGGCCCCGCTGCCACGCTGATTGTGCCTGCTGCGGCGCGTTGTTGCGCCGCCGCTGCCGGGGTTGAGTTGAACGTTTGTTCGCAAACCACGTTTGGTCGCTCTTTCCCTTTATCGCTGGGACAAAGTTACGCCGGAGCTTCATTGCCGGCTCTCTTTCCGCTTTTTCCTCTTGAGGAATCTTTTCGCTTGTTTCCACGAACCTTCAAATCCTTCCATGTTATAGATGGTGCTATCCCCATTGCTCGAAAGCACGCCTATCGACAAGTTGTTGTGGCGTGTCCGAGGATGAACTCCTCGTTATTGGATCCCGCCAGCCATTGCCTTATTCTAATTGTTTGACAAAGATATCCACAGCTTTCTCCGCTCTTTCTCGCTTCTCATCGAAAGCAATGTCCCGATCGAACTTCGATCGCCGCCGAAGAAATTGGTGAGTAAGTTAGACTCCATGTCGCCCCACCGTGAATACCGCTTGAGACGGCGGTACCAATCGAAGGCACCGGGTACCAACGAATGACCGAACCATCGGGGCTCGCTCTGATATGACTCGGTGCGAATTAAATCAAGTGTCGTCAGGAACCCTTCCCACAAACGGTGTGAAGTTTATTAGGTTAAACTTGCCGGTATGGGATTGATTCCCACTCCTAGATATGGGCAAGGGATGCCTTTTTCACTTTCCGAGCGGAAATCAATGAGTTGATTTTGCTCTCGAGATCTTTGATTTTCGCCATGAGCAACAACATCTACGTTATGCCCGCAAGGCGCTGTTCGTGAGGGTTATCATCCTCTTGTATTTCCTCCTGGTCTGAATCGCTATCATCTTGATCGACGTTGATGCGCTGACTCGATTCACCTCGATGTTTCGTCATGGCTTGGATCTGTTGGTCATGCATTTCTCTCATCGTCTGCATGGCCAACTCCATTTCTAACTTGAAGTTCTCCCGTTGCTTATTCAACGCTTCGTCTAGCATTTTAGCCACTTGATCTGTACTGATCATAAGCGCTTCTTGGGGGCCTCCTTCGCTAGACACAGTGTAATCGGAGGCAATCGCGGAGCCGACATCCGACGCATCATCCTCTGCGGGTATCCCTCTCAGAAGTTTGTCGTAATTGGACCGTCGGATAGTCGGGACCTTAAGCGAGTTAGCCGTTGCGTCTTGGGAATAGTCCGTGACGATGGTTCTTACCGGTCATGTTGTTAGTGATCACGGTAATTCATCATTTCGTCGCTTTTCTCTGAAATCGCCTTGACCTAGGTCTTGGCATTTCGTGGTGAGTCTCGAAGACCGACACCCTTGCCGGAGTTTCTTGACAGAATTACACCGAGCACCGCTTTGATGAGCTTAGAGCACAAACATGGTATGTGGTGGGAGAGCTCTTCGAGCCTTCTTAGTACCCCGATGCGGTAGTATAACTCATCGGCATGAGTGCCGAGCAACCCATCGTGTGTGTTGGCACGATCTCTGTATAACGCCCTCATCGCCGATGAAAACGCCTCCTTCCGAGGATGAATTATTTCGCCAAACTACCGAAAGTGACTCGCCTTGACTCGCGAGTGTGAAGTCTCGCAGACTCTCGACTTCGACTTTCAACCGATAGGAGGGCCGCAGAATCTTCTTGTCCTTGTTGGAGCGGGTGCGACCTCCTCGTATGAGGAGTGACCCGTGATTCTCTCGTGAGGACCCGCACGATCCTTGATAGTTGGTTTGGTGGTGGTGGTCGTAATGCACACCTTTGACCTTGAGGCACCGCCGGTCTCGGCTTTGGCCATTGAACGCTTGTAGCCTTCGCTTGAGCCGGATAGGAAGTGGACCGCTGGCAATCTTAGCCTTTGAAGTCTTGCTAGTTGGGGTCGAAGTCGCCGTTAGATTTGGGTCTCCAAACCCGATGGTATGTTGGCGCTTCTTTACCACCTCCTTTCAATTCACGAGCTTGTTGTACCAACGCCGTGCTTGTGCAAGAAGTGCACGACGCTCCGGATACGCCTAAAGCGCGGAGCGTTCCGCTTGACACGGACCCACTCGTTGGTTGACGGCTTGATGGACTGTCGATCACTTGAGGCCGGAGCCTCTCGTAAGTTTGGATCTTAGATCCGCTTCATAGCGACCCCATCCATGGATTGCATGCCTTGGCGTATTTACGCGCCATGCTTTGTCGCCGCTTTGGCGGCTCGCTGGAGAGTGCGGGCTGCCATCGGCGCTCATCTCGCACCGCTGTAGTCCGGACTTTGGGCACCGAGGGATTTTTAAGCTACTGCGGCGAGGTTGGACGTCTGGGGGCTCTACATCGGAGGCCCATCGGGTTCTCCTTGCGCCGAGACCTTCTTGGAGCCATGGGGAACCGATCCGAGGAGGGTGAGGATAGGTACCTCGAATTTCTCCGGTCGAACTCAACTCGACCTCTTCCTCCACCGGATAAGAATCGCGGTTATGCCTGACGACCTCCGTCTGGTAGGTGGCTCCCCGTAATCGCCCGGCTTGTTCGTGAGGGAAAGTTGTTTTGTTATTCATTGTCGCTTGAACTTGCTTACGCTTCTTGGGCCTACAACAAAATTCAAAAGAAATGCCTTTTATTTTAAGGCGCATAAATGAAAACGAAGATTACAACTTTTTCCTTTGTGAACAAACGCCGGATCTCTATTATTCGATCCTCGCCAGTGGGTTCTTTGCTTGTGCCGGGACTTGAATCGTCTGGTGGACCACCGAATTCCATCCGTGGAAACCCGGTTCGAACTACAGACGGAAGGGCTCGCTTCACCGAAGGAAATGAAGCCTCGAGGGGATCACACTCACGAAGGAGAGGATCGTAGGGCGGGTGAGATCTACTAGGAGAAATCACTGTTACGTAGTCGACGAGTTAAACTACACCATGATTTGTAGATCCGATGTCGACCGAATTCGTGCTCATGGGTGCTGAGGCGGAAGCGTCGGCGGCTCGTGATCTCGCAATAATTCTTCGAAGATCGAAAGTCCGGACTCAAGAAAATCCCGAAATCGACCTCACGAAAATGTCCAACCTCCCTTCCAACCTCGAGGCGGGAGACCCCCCATAGGATAGGGGGGTGTCGACCACCAAGTTGGCGAGGTGGCTCGGCCAGTTGGAGGTGGCTCGACCATGTTGGCCGAACCACCTCGGCCACTGGCCAGAGCATCTCGGATTGGCCGGGTCCCGATCTTCGCCCGTTTTGCCATTTCTCTCGGTCTCTTGGGCTTAGGTCACACTTATTCGACTCTTGGTCTTCCGGTTTAGATTGCAATGCGTTCAAGTCCGTGCTTTCGATTGATTTCAACCCGTCGGCGGTTTAAATGGCGATTGGTCGGCGTTTGGACTTGGTCTCATCGGCGTCCAAATCGATCGTTGACTGAGGCGTTGTTAGAGGAATGCGGCTCGATCTCGAACTTGATCTGAGTCAACAGACCTTAGATCCACCTCATAGCGGACCCGTCCATTAATTCTTTGCACAGGCTAATTGTTTCGCCAGTGCTAATGTAAGCCTCGGCCGGGCTCTCTTGGAGAGTCCGGCGCCATTGGAGAATGGAGCCCT
>CM022709.1:38061673-38082155 GCA_012295165.1 Asparagus setaceus
TTCCGAATTCCATGGTGATTTTGTAATTTTAAAAGTTGAGAGACTATTTTGTAATTTAAAGAATTTGTGTTTGAAGTTGTTTGCAATGTATGGGATTTGAAATAATATATGGAAAAAGATTGGGGCTTGCTAGTTTAGTGATTTTGATGAAATTTTAAGGGTATTTTTGGAAAGAGGAAGTTTTTCCTCAACTCCCTCTTTTAAAGAGGTAATAGATTCATAAATCGGTGGGTATTATTTCTATCAAAGATAAATGGATCCATTTGCCCATTTAGATGGGTAATCTTTCAAAAACACCCTCAAACTTTCAATAATTGCAAAATATATATTTAAAAGTTTAAAATTAAATAAAACAGCCTAAAGGTGAACTAACGACCAACACACATAAAATCCAGAAATTACCAGCAATCCCTTAAAATTTTGAGATTTGCAAAAAACACTCTCAAAGTTGAAAATTTTATTAAAAACACCCTCAAGAGTTAAAAATTAAAAACACTCTCAAAATTTCTAACGCCACAAATGACACATGAAATCATGAAATTTCTAGTAGGCCCCTATAAGTTTAAAATTTATAGATAACACCCTCAAAGTTTTAGAAAATGAGAAAAACACCCTCAAGGGTTTAGAATTACAAAAACCACCCTGAAATTTTAAAACCTAAAACAACACATGAAATCCAAAATTACCAGCAGCCCTTATAAATTTGGAATTTGTAGAAAACACCATCATAGATTAAAAATTGCAAATAACACCCTCAAGAATTCAAAATTATAGAAAACTCTTGAAATTTTCTAAACTTGCAAATGACATATGAAATCAAAATTTCTAGTAGTCCACTATAAATTTAAAATTTGTAAAAATACCTTCAAAGTTTTAAAAATTTTAAAAACACCCATAAGGGTTTAGAATTACAAAACCCATCCTAAAATTTGAAAAATCTACAAATAACACATGAAATTTGAAAATTACCAGCAGACCTTGTTAATTTAGAATTTACAAAAACACATTCAAAGTTTTAAATATTACAAGAAACTCCCTCAAGAGTTTAAAATTATATAAAACTCTCGAAGTTTTCAAACTTTGAAATGACACATGAAATCAAAATTTCCAAGAGTCCCCTATAAATTTAAAATTTGTAAAAACAACCTTAATGTTTTAGAAAATGCAAAAATAACCTCAAGGGTTTGAAAATTAGTAAAACCACCTTGAAGATTCTATTAGTTTTTCATAATTTTAAATTCTTGAGGTCATTTTTTTGTAATTTTTTAAACTTTGAGGGTGCTTTTTGCAATTCTTTGAAACATCGAGGAAGTTTTTTCCAAATTTCAAATTTACAAGGGGTCTGCGGTAGTTTTCAAATTTTATATGTCATTTGTGAGTTTTAAAAGCCCTCTAAAAGTTTACAGAAATCTAAGAATTACCAACAACTCCTAAAAAATTTTTAAAACACCCTAAAACATTCAAAAGTTATAAAAATACCCTCATAAATTTAGAACTTACAGAAAAGTCTTCAAACTTCCATATAGTAAATTGAAGACTAGGATTACAAGCGACCCTTGAAAATTTTAGAATTTGTAAAAAACACCATAAAACTTTCAAAAGTTACCCAAAACACCTTCTAAATTTGAAACTTACAAAAACCATGAGAATGTCGACCTACAACCAATATGGTGAAAATTTTGGAATTATAAGCAGCCCTTAAAAATTTTAGCTTTCCGGAAAATACCCTAAAAATTTTAAAATTGTTAAAAATCCCTCAAATATTGAAATTATAAGAAAACAACTCTTTGCAGTTTTTACCTTTTCAGGTTGTTCTTGTAAATGTCAAAACTTTTAGAGTATTTATTGCAATTTTAAAAGTTTTAAGGTGTTTTGCAATTTTATAATCATAGACTTAGATTTCAATTTACTATTTCGAGTTTAAATATTTTCAAAGAGTTTCCAAAAATTTTGCATTTTAGGGTGGTCTTTCAAACTTTTGAAAGTTTTAGGATGTTATTTGAAAATCGAGAATTTGCAGGGAAAATTTTTATTTCTTAAAATTTTTAGTATACTGTTCTTAGTTTTATGTTGTTAGGCTCTTTTGCAAATTTTGAATTTTTAGAGTGTTTTTGTAAGTTTTAAATGTTTAGGGTTTTTATGCAAATCCCATAATTTTAGGGGGCTAATTGTAATTTTAAGATTTTCAATGTCCTATTTGTAGATTTTAAATATTCACAAATTTTTATAAATTTTGAATATTTGATGGTATTATTGCAACATTAAAAGTTTAGATTTTTTGTAAATTCTAAAATTTAGGGGCTATTTGCGTTCATAGATTTCAATTTTCTATTTTAGGTTTGAAATTTTCAAGCTTTCTCTGCAATTTTAAAATTTTAGGTGTTTTTGTCAAATTTAAAAAGTATGGTGTTTTTAACAATTTCTAAAAACTTATCAATGTTTGTATTTCCTCGATTTTCATTAAAATATTTTAGATTTGAAATTTTTCAGTTTATTTTTTAATATGGTTTTTAGGTATTTTCTATGATTTTCAAAATTTCAGGATTTGTGACACTTAATGGTTAAATATTACAATTTAGATGTTTGTGTGATAATTGTCGACTTTCATAGTTTTGGATTTTGTATGTGACTCTTTTAATTTACATGATTTATCTAAATTCACAGAGACAAATAATTGTAAGGTAACAGTAAGATAAACATACAAACTATGCAATAATCACAAATATAAGACACATAATAAATTGTACTATACACAAATAGAAAACACGTACACATATATATCAAAGCTTTGACAAATAACATATAAAAGTCACAAAGATGCAACAAATCTAACATTGCAAGTTGAAATGTCACATGTATTTTATATATATCACAATAACAAAATAGATATCACATGTAATCATCAAATATTGTATGTTATCATAGAGATCACAATTAAAGAATTCATGTCACTTATAATTAACAAATGTCATATATAAAACACATATGCAACAAATAATTGAAAAAAATTGAGAAATTTTGTCACTCCAACCACCTCTTACACAAGAGGTTGAAGCCACATGATGAGAAAAATGGAGAAATTAGGATTTTACCTCTTAGCGTGATTTCTTGTAAATACAAAAGTCCATTCAAATTTTAAAATTTTGTGAGATTTCTTGATTAGCATTATTTACTATCTTTTTGTTAGAATTCTAATACATTATAAAACTATGAGTGATTGTTGGGGAATAATTTCATTGCTACAATGCTGCAAATTCTTAATAAGGAAAATCCTATACTTTGAACAAAATATGCCACATTGCAGCAAAAATAATTTTCATTTAACACTCACTCAATTTTTATTACCTTTGATAATATATCAACATTCTAACAAAAATAAGGTGCATAAAGTTCACTATCATTTAAATAAAGTTCCTTTTCTTTCTAATAAAATGGAACCAAAAATAAAAAGAAAAAGTGCAACCACTTGCCCATTACAAAATTTTAAAATAGAAAGAAAAATAAATTCAATCTTCTTCAAACTATCAAATAGTCTAAACCCAATAACTTCTATCCTATAAAAACACGTCGATCAAATAAAAATATATTAAAAGGGTTTGTAGAACCTAGAGGAAACAACAGAGAAATTTGAGAGAAACCTCGCATTGGTCTTCCGAAAATATCCCAAAATTATCCAAAATTTCAATGAGCAGAGTGAAGTCTAAACTCAAACGAATCGTGAAACTTTAGTATATTAATATTAGGAAAATATCAAAACTATTAAGAATTTATTTTGCCACAACTAAAGAAATATTCAGTTCAATGTGCTAGTAGCAAGAAGAAGGTGGTAGTGAACATATCTTTAGGTCTTGGTGGTTTTAGGACTTTGACTTTTCCAAAGGGTTTAGATGCATAACATTTTAATTTTTGCTCTCTACAAGAAAATTCCCTAATAATTAAATACGTACCACTACATTTACGGTTAACCTAAAAATAGTAAAATGCCAGGAGGGCACCTCCCATGCCCGCGGCCCCTATAACTCCTCTGCCTTTTAACCAAAACTGATGATGAGAGTAAACTATCAACTCATAGAACTCAAAGTATAAAATGCTGCATCCTCAATTTTTCATTCTTGTCAAAAGTGTACAATATCATGCTAGCAAGTCTAGTAATAATTGCAAGAATTCTTTAAAAAAGTTATTTATATTAGCCCCAAAATCTTCAAAATTTCGATATTAGACCGCCAAATCTTTAACATTGATCTTAGGTCCCCAAATCCAATTAGTATGTTGAAATAAGCTCCCCAGAAGTTAAAATTTGATTGAAATGGGTGAATTTCTATTTACTTTAATTTTTCGGTGATTTATTTGTTGTACTCCTCATACATAACCCAAACTCATTAACCAATTTAACTTGGAAACCTATCAAACTGCCCAAACTGCTATAAAATCTAATCTAAACCCATTATGCCATCTTCTCCAATGTCTTCTCAAAAGGCTCTTTTTAGCTCTAATCCCGAATTTGAATCGTATATATTCTCATTAGAGAAGACATTGGAGAATCGGTGGAGAAGATAAAGTGAAAAATGGGTCTAGGCCGGGTTTTATTAATCAGATTTAGAGAGCTTAATGGGTATGTGAGAGGAGGTTATCCGGAACATCACCAAAAAAGTTAAATTAAACATAATATTTCCCCCATGTTAACAAAATTTTAACTGGAGGTCCTCAGGAATAGACTAATATCAATCACATGAAAGTGCGAAAAATATTGAGAAAATAAAAACACACAGATATACTTGGCTCGGCTTGTAGCCTATGTCCACGGGTGAAGGAGGAGAATAGCTTTATTAAATTGTAAGGATACAATGTGAAGATCTTTCAATCACTCAATCCCTAACATACCCCGATAATTTCAATACAATCTCTCTCGAACAAAGGAACAAAGAGAGCCTATAACTACCAACCAAGAGTTGATCGACCTTAACAAGATGTGGGTTTGTTGTAGGTAATCCGAAAAAGCCTTTGCCTTTCTCTGCTATAGCTCTCGGGTGGCTCAGAAAATCATCACAGGGCTTATGCATATTATAAAGGTTTAATCTTACTAGTTGTTGTTAGCAAAGAATTCCATAAAAGGATTCTTAATTGCATTAAAATCCAAATAACGTTTATCCTTATTCTCATACTATACTATGTATGCATAACCAATTAGAACTCTAAAAGGATTCCATATCCATTTAACTCTTGGCCAAATAATGACAGCCTCATTGTCATCAGCCCAACTATAGTATGCTTCCATGCCAAATTCAACCGATCTAAAACATCTGATTTTGGTTAGGGCATAATTTAAGTATTTGAGGCAAACTATAACAAATCTCCACATTAACTCAAATACGTATAAAATTCCTCACTCTAAAAGCTAATTAACTTACTCCACCTTCTCCAATAGTCCCGCAGGTCATCAAGTGCGGCACATATCGATCAAGTCAAAGCCCGGCTTGAACTTGCCAACTAAAAGAGGCCTCATCAATAAATTGACCGAATTGTCTGCACGACGACCATAACTCTTAGCGAAGTCATCACTTGAAGTAGCTCCTGAATAGCTAAAGGGCCTAAAATTGTCAACTGACAATGCATAAGCTATACTTTTTCATATCTTCGCGGTGGTCGAATATCTCATCTAGACTCATCTCTAGCAATAGTGTATTCCTTCTCTTCCTACAGCTCATAAGGTGCTTCATCTACTTGAATGGGATCTAGCTGCTGAACTCCCATAGTCTTATCCTGCTGAAGAGCTGAATCGCGAATTTCTAACTCCTTCCAATCATCCTCATTTATGATAGGCGATTTCTTTAACTTCCCAAACAAATCCTTCTTGAATCCATTCTGTGCCAATACAGCGATCATCCTAACTTGCCAAAAAATTGAAACTGCTGAATTTCTCAATATCCCACTTTATAGTGGTTGTCATCATCTTCTCATCTGATTAATAGCTGAGGGCTCTGATACTAATTTATTATAACAAATTCCCAGGAATAGACTAATATCAATCACACAAAAGCACGAAAATATCCAGAAAATAAAAACAAACGGATATATGTGGTTTGGATTGTAGCCTACATCCACGAGCAAAGAAGGAAAATAGCTTTACTAAATATTGAGGAATACAATATGAAGATCTCTCAATCACTCAATCCCTTACGCATCCTGATAATCTCAATACAATCTCTCTAAAACAAAGGAACAAAGGAGAGCCTATAAATACAAACCAATAGTTGATCGAACAACCCCTTAACAAGATGTGGGTTAGCTATATCCGAAAAAGTCTTTGCCTTTCTCTGCTAAAACTCTCGGGTGGCTCAGAAAATGATTGTAGGCGTTGAAAATTGCCTATAAGTCACCGAACATGACTCGTAACAATGAGTTGACGATCGACGAGCTATCGGCGATGTAATAACCGATGACATAGCATAAGCGCATGGCGAGTCGGCGATCGCATGAAGTGAGTCGGCGAGGCGTGTAAAGTCGACAAAGCGACGAATCGCATCGCAGGCGATGGGATAAACCAATTCGAAGCAGTTAGCGAATATCGGCGAGACAAAACCGGATCGGACTTCGAAAGTGACAAAAATCCGGAAGCACCCTTAGGGGCTCGGAAAAGCGAACCACCCTCGAACGAAAAATCCGAAAGCACCCTTAGGGGCTCGGCGAAAAGCGAGCCACCCCAAATGGCTCGGCCGAACCACCCAAGGTGGCTTCGGTGGGTAGAACCACAAGAGGTGGCTAGGCATTTTTCGAACCGACCGTTTACCGCTTTGAGCCTATAAATAGAGGAGTCTCATTTTCCTGAGGGGATTTTTAAGAAGAAGGCTGAAATCTGCGGATCGTGATACGAACTTGTGATAAAAAGGAGGGACTTTTGGAGGCAAGATCGAACTTTTACGAGATCACGAGATTTTGGCGAGCCGTCGGCTGAGCAAAGGAGTTTGAGATCTTAGATCCGATCTCGTGACTCCTCGGATCAAACTTTGTTTTGATCGAGAATCTGGTGATCTCGCAGTCGATTTCACTCCGCCGGTGATTATTTCCTTGAAATAATCCCTTGACCATGTAGATCTCACAGGATTATATCACTTACGGTCGGCGGATAAACCCGACACGAGGCAAAGATCGCATAGCGAAGTGCGATAAATAGGGTCTGTGTTTGTTTAAAGAAAAAGTTGTAATTTTTACTTTGATTTTCGTTGTAATCAAGTCTTATAAAAAGACAAAATTTTGAATTCATTTGTAATCGTATAAAGCTGTAATGAGTTCATCGATGAAGATCAAGAACCCGACTTTTTTCGCGAACAAGCTGGTGACCATAGTGGGAATAGCGATCTCGCTGATGTGATCGTCGTGTGTGCAACAGCGGATATCGATCCCGATCGAAGAGGAAATTAGTCTGATTCGACCAACAAAAGTTTGAGAAGTATCGTCATCCTTGTCGGTCGTCCTCCCCATAAGTCTAGGAAGATCTCGGCAAGGAAGATCTGTGGTCCTCGGATCGAATCTCAAAGGGATTCGACCCGTCATTTGCTAAAGTCATGACAGCGGCGTCCCTCGGTATCAAAGATGGCGGGATCTACATATCTAAACTCTCTGTTTAGGAGATGACCGCCCGATGGCGTGCCGACTCTCTCAAAGAGCTCTGTAGAAATTGTAAAAATTGCGAAGGCGGCCAATATCCATGAAACACTATCAATGAAGGTTACAAGGTGGCGACTTTCCGACAACAAAGGAGAATCGAAGCTAATGTCTCGAGTACAAGGATTACAAGTTGACAATCCTTGTGAAAAGAGATCATAAGTATTGATCTCTTCAAAGCAAAATCGCGGGGCTCACCCGCGTCTCAATTCAAAAGCGGGGCGCTTCCAGCGTTTCAATTCAAAATGCGGAGCACATGGCCAGCGTTGAAGCCTAAAGCGAAGCACATGGCCGCGTTTCAATTCAAAGCAGACACATGGCCAGCGTTGAAGCCTAAAGCGAAGCACATGGCCCGCGTTGAAGCCCAAAGCGGGCACATGGCGCGTTTTAATTCAAAACGCGAGCACATGGCCAGCGTTGAAGCCTAAAGCGAAGCACATGACCAGCTCGAAGGCTAAAGCGAACAGTAAATGCGTTGAAGCTCAAAGCGAGGGCCTCCAACCCAGCGTCCTAGTTAAAATGTAGGCGGAGGTTCATTCAGCGTTCCTGCACTAAATGCGGAGCGAGGCTTGCTCAAAAGCGAAGTTGGCGTTTGACTCATTCAAACATGAGTTGAGCGGTTCCTCAACCGTTTGAGAGATTTAAGGGGTGGTTACACCCACTAAACCCATTATGGAGTAATTTTAGGGGGTGGTTACACCCCTTTAATCTATATAAATGGGGGGGTTTCACAGCCAAATGGGGCTGGTTGAAAGGGTTTGGCCGGAGAACTAAAAAAAGGGAGAGAACAGTTTCTGCTGCGCAGCTGTGATCGGCGGGAAGATCGGACCTTCATCCGTGGTCTGATCGGAGTGAAACTTGGAGGGTGGTCTCAACACTTGTCGTTCCTAATTCTGAACGGTGGAGATTGATTTCTACCGGTTGGATTTGGAGATATAGAGGTTTTACCGAAGCCAATTGCGCAGAGAACGGCTTCTTCCGCGCAGCTGTGATCGGCGTGACGATCGGACCTTCATCCGTGGTCTGATCGGAGTGAAACTTGGAGGAAAGCCTCAAAACTCATTGTTCCTAATTCTGAACGGTGGAGATTGAATCCTACCGGTCGGATTTAGAGATATTGAGGTTTTACCGAAGACCTCCTTTGCTGGAATCAACTCTCCTAGAGAGTTCAACTCGATTAGAGTTTTCAAACTTGCACGACAAGTTCTTCTCCGCCATTCTTGGCTAAAGGATTATTAATCCTTTTCTAAAATCAACTCTATCAAAGAGTTCTTAACTCGCCGAGTTCTAAACTTTCTCCTGCAAGTTATTTTTCAACCTCGTCCCACGAGTCAAGACGGTCGGATCGTCAACGGGATACAAGATTCAAGCTCCCACCGCTACCGTGAAGAACCCAGATTAAATAAAGGGAAGGGTCTTCGTTGATCATTTCCTCTTTTGTAAATCGGGCAACCGATCGAGGAATTTGTAATTTCTTTTTATCTAAGTCAGTTAGAGAGAGAGATTGCATTCGAGAGTTGTATTTATTCTTTCTTTAAAATCCATTGGAAGGGATAATCTTTATTTTACAGCTTTAAATTTCCTCGCGAACAAGCTCGCCAGAGGTGACGCCAACGCCTGGCGTGTCAGTTCGCCAAGGCCCAGGAATCAGTTGACGGGGTCCGCTATGAGACGAATCTCAGGTTCAGAAGAGGGCAAAGGCCTCAACAACAGATGGTTGGCGGCCCCTCCGAGCTGTTAACAAGTGAATGGGTCCGCGTCACACGAAACCGTTCGACGCTCGAGGAGCGATCCAAAGCGCCAGCGACCGCTATGCGACGCATCGGCTCGTTCAAGCCCAATGTTGAAGAAAGAAGAAGTGGCCAAGAAGCCACCGAAAATGCGCCAAGTCTGGAGGCCGAAGTCCGGAACGACGACTAAGGATCAGCCACCTCAGGGTTATTCGACTAAGGCTCGGCCGCCACTGCCAATTCTACCTCCGGCGATCACATCCAAGTCACCGTCTACCTCTGTTCCCGCTTCGGTTAATCCTGTCGGCTTGCCTCGAAGCAAGAAAACGGTGTTAGAGCGCCTCAGTCCATTACACGATGATCAAGGCAGGACTCTGATTAAGGAACGTTTGGGCCCGTTGAATAGATCCCGGACAACTCGCAGCACTGGGGGTCGCACCCACCTCCACCATGATAGGAAGATTTCAATAGCTACTCGCACCGGGCTGCGAATCGAGGTTCAAGAGCCCGTCAAAACTTCACGCCCGCAAAGGCGAACGTTGAGACGCGTGACTTTTGAAAGCTCTGATAGCGCGGTTCATCCTCAGAAGGAAACGTTTTCGTCGGCGGCGATGGCGTTATACGCGTGAAGTGACACCACGATGGGTTGCCGGTATTCATGCCGATGAGTTGTACTACGTCTTTGGGGGTGCGAGCAAATCTTGAAAAGGAGTTCCCGAGTTGAACACATTATCCAGAGTTCTAAAGGCGTCGAGGCGGTGTTGTCGGTGCAACTACACCAAAAGCGACTCGGGAGAAGGTGTCGGTCTTTGATAAGCTTGGCACCAAAATGCAAAACCAGTCGGCTTCCGAAAAGAAGATCGGTGCCTCAAGGCCATGAATTGTCAAAGGTCACCATCAACATGACTAGCAAAGGGGCGTCGTCACGTGCCATTCCCGGGGTATCTCGACGAATGATTCGGTTGCGGTCCGGGACTATCAGACGACCTAACTATGGCAGAGTTCAGAGGGGGTTACCCTCAGATGACGAAGTGTCAGACGCTTGCTCTGCAATTGCTTCGATGATACGTTTTCCAGTGTGGGACAACCCCGGAAGGCATTCATGATCAGTGCAGAACAAGTGGCCAAGATGCTTGAAGAGGCTATGGCCAAAAAAAAGGATAATTTCAAGTTCGACATGGAAATGGCCATGCAGCAAATGAGAGAGATGCATGACCAGCAAATCCAAGCTCTAACGAATCGCCAGGGTGAATCAAGTCGTCGCAATAACGTCAACCAAGTAGACAGCGACACGGATAGGGATGAAGACCGTAACGCCGATAATCCCCGTGATAAACAGAATGCGGGAGGTAACCTCGAGAACGACAGTGGTAACACCGTCGTCCCTCCTCAAAATCACCCGAACGGAGACGTAGGTGAGAATGAAAAGATAAAGGACCTCGAGAGTAAGATCAACACTTTGATTTCCGCCCAAGAGGTAAAGAAGATGGGTATACCATGTCCGTACCCAAGGGAGTGGGAATCAATCCCGTATCCGGCGAAGTTCAATCTAATAAATTTTACGCCGTTCGACGGGAAGGGTTCACCCACTCAGCATTTAATCTACTTCAAGTCCCACCTGGGGATTATTTCTGGTAACGAGCCCTTGATGGTTCGGTCATTCGTAGGCACTCTTCGAGGAGCCACCTTCGATTGGTACCACCGTCTCAAACCAGGGAGCATTAACAGCTGGGATGACATAGAGACCATGTTCCTCACCAATTTCTTCAATGACGATACCGAGATATCCATTGGAACGTTATTGGATGAAAAACAAAAGGATGGAGAGATGGTAGACAAATCCGAAACAAGACAATGAATTGCCGGGACCCGATAATTGAGGAGTTCATTCTCCAGACCTACCACAACAACCTTTCGTTAGATGTGCTGGAAGCGATGGGAACGGCGCCGTCCAAGACATGGAGAGATTTGAAGGTCTGAGGGAAACCAGTGATTCCTTAAGAGGAAAAAAGGCGAGAAAGAGAGGCCGATAAGCGGTAAATGCTCATAGCGAACTTCGTCCCGCGGCAAAGGGAAGGCGCAGGTGGCGGTGGATGCAAACCAAACATTCCACTCGACCCGCGTGATCTCGCCATGGCCGCGCGGCAAGCCAGCCAGTAGCGGCAAGCGACCTCAAAAGCGGAATCGTCGAACCAGGTTCTCTAAAGTCTATTCTTTCAAGGAAAGCGAGGTTCTCGGTATTTTCAAATACCTTACGGAGAACAATAAGATCCGGTACCTGTCGTGAATGGAGGAGATAAATAAGGTCCGCAGTCCAGAGATACCACGCATTCCACAGCGCGGTTCACCATCAGGCAAAGTCGTGCTATCATCTCAAGGATAAAATCCGGGCTTTGATCGATATAGGGTCGTACCCCAAAGCGTCAAAGAGAAGAAAGTGGAATGACGCGATGTCCATAACCGGATGGTTGCCTTTAACTGGTTTCAGCAAGGGCCGTCGTGAAAGTAAGGATGAAGATGGTGAATGATGATCCTCACGGACAAAGCGCAAGGGGCTCATGCCACATCGGCTCAAATGGAGAAATTCTTTGGGTACATCCTGACTTGCTCGAAGATGATTCTTGGGCGGCTTCTTCATCTAAGAAGAAATCAAAGAGGCAGGGAAACCATGTCATACCCCGGCAATCTTGGGGAAGAATGATGATAAATAATGACATTCGGCTTTTCGAGAGAACATGAAGTCGCCGCCACAGAAGGACACAAGTACAAGTACAAATATCCGGCTTCTAATCCAAATGCTAAGCGTTAGCCAGGCGGGAGTGGTGGCGACTCTCCCATGTGAGAAATCTGCAGAGGCAATGTGCCAAAGGACATGACCAGGCTGGGAGAAGCAACCCCAACCGGGGAGGTTCAAGTGAAGGCGATCTCGATTCAATTGTCAGGTGGAAGGGACAAATCGGGGAGATTCGAGCTCCCCATACAGCCGATGTTATGGCCCAATTGACTAACATCCCAGCGAGGAACCCTTTATGAGCACTTCGGTTGTCAAAGAAACCAGAGGCCCTTGAGGAAGCCATTCTCGAGGTGTTTCTCATCAATCGAGCCAAGTCACGAAGAACCGAGTCTTAGGCAATGCAACCTAACCAAGCACTTCCGAATTACTTTTACCCGAGGAAGACATGCGGGGCGAAGAATTCAAAGCACGAGCAGTGATTGTATTACGGCCCAGGACTTTAGTGGTCTTTGAATCCTTCTCAGATGTCGAGAAGGAGTGCCTGCAGCGTTGGTTTTAGCGATTCAAAGATCGCGGCACTACTTGGTTAGGCGGAGCGATTTATGTTATCTCAAGCGTAAATCGATGCGGATATTCATGGCATAACCGATCTCCATGAATTGGCATTTGGCAAAATGGGCCTTGCTCTTGTCTCAATCGACTTACACTTCAAGCAACAAAAGTTGGTCAAGGGACGAGCAATTTGCGATCTCTGCAACTAACCCAACAACGGATCGGTGAATTATATGACGACTTGCCAAATGAAACCCACAAAGTCAACACTACATCGCATCGGCAAATATGGCAATTGTACTTTGGCCAGACTTCTCGAGCAGCCCGATATGGCAAGTACCCTAGATGTTCTAAGATTTCTTCGAGTTGGAGTTGTCTTAGTTTCCAGGAAAGCATGTGATACTTTCGGGCTTACTTTCATAGAGCCATGCTCTAATAATGTGGCGAATACAACGTTACTTATTGGACTCGATTGTAAAGCCAGAATTAAGATATCGAAGCCTTTAGGGATTTCCAAAGCATGAGTGAACAGATCCATGTGGACTACGAAGTCAGAATCAGACTTTATTCCAGTATCACTGGCGGCCGTTGAGATGGCGGACTCGTTTGAAGATTTTTCATCAGTATATTCAGCCTCGAGCGCATATCGCGGATGCATTAGCGGTATTAGCAATGTTGTTAAGCGCAACCTCACGAGGCCGAGCGGTTGGTGCTTGAGAACTCACCAACTATTTATAATATATAGAGGAGGAAGGCGACAAAGGGTGGTCATCAAAGAGGTGCACTCAACCCAAGTTGAGCTGGAGCCGAGATTGTTTCTATGTCGACTTCGTCTTATATGGTATTTTGCCAAAAACATAAAGGAGAGGGAATCGATCCAGGCGAAAGGCGCCAGGTTCTTTTATAATGTAGAGACCCAGACATTATATCAGTGCGAACTGACGCTTGTTCTGGTGCCTTTAGGACAAGAGCAAGAGAAGTCCTTAGGAAGCACATGGAGAGAGTGTGGCGCCGCTTCAACTGGTCCCAAGCTTTATGATCGTGTCGAAGAATAATGAGATACTTCGGCGCGATGATTAATGATGCAATTGAGTAGCTCGAAAGTGCCACGCATGTCAAATACCTTGAATTACATGCATCAACCCGGAGCATTTGCATCAGCCGCATTACATCTGCCATTCGAGGCGTGGGGTATGGACATTGTGGGTCCTATTTTTCCTCCGTCGGTTAAAGGTGATCGGTTCATTCTGCGATTACAGACTATTTCTCCAAGTGGGTGAAGCAATTTCGCAAAAAGTGAAAACGAACAATGTCATCGGGTTCATCAAACATCCGTTATCTATCGACCTGGCGATGCCGAGACGGATCATACATGACAGCGGTCCTCAATTAAACAATGACTTCATCGGGTTTTGGGGAAGTTCAAGATTCAAGACGTTTGCGTCAGCGGCTTATAATCCAGCTTACCAAGCGGATTAGCGGAAGCGTTCAACAAGACAATCATTAAGATCTTGTCAAAATTAAACGAAGACTAATAAGCGTGATTGGGATGATGGGAGAAGCACTCACGGGCATATCGTACCACAATACATACCTTCGGAAGCTACCCCATATTCTACGGTATCACGGATGTGAAGTTTGTACTTCCATTAGAAATCCAAATCCCATCGCCATTATAAGCCCTGGCCAGATGACGGCGGAAGAACAACATCAGAGACGTCTTGAAGAGCTTGAGATGTTGGATGAAAAACATCTGGAAGCTCAACAACACATCGAGTTTTGCTAAGCCAGAATGTTGAGGGCTTTTAACAAGAAAGTTCGACAGAGAAGCTTTAAGGAAGGAGATCTGGTCCTCGCTGCTCGACGACCAATAATTCTCAATTCTAAGAAAAAGGGTAAGTTTGAACCCAAATGGGAAGGACCGTTTGTAATAGACACAGCCTATTCAAACGGTGCATATCGTCTAATCACTCAAGATGGCAACAGGCAATTAATGCTGATAAATGGGAAGTTCCTGAAAAAGTACTATCCTTAATATATTTGGGATAACACATTTTGACGGGAAGTTCCTCATAAAATATTTCACCCGTTGTCCTCGAGGATAACCCTAAATCTGTCCTTCACCATAAATTCCCTCACTGATCAAATTCATTGACGGTGAGTCCACTAAAAAAATCTTTCTGGTCCAATCCATCAGTAAAATCTCCTCTTGATTCCTTCCATGAATAAGAGGTCCACTTTCAATGCTGAGATCCCCCTTGTGATAAACAGAAAGGCTCCATCCTTTCCTCTTCGGTCACGCCTTCCCAAGGTTAGGGTGAGATTAAAATTTCATCTCGATAAGCAGAAAGTCATTTCAGATCGGTGGCGAATCCTATAAAGTGAAAGTTATCAGATCTTTTCGATTCTCGGAGTGATTCCACTCTTAGTTTCACCTCCTAAGATTCTGGAAGTCCCACTTTTAGTTTCCTTTACACTAGAGATAGAATATAAAATTCTTCATCTCCGGGGAGCAAGAGATAGGATATAAAATTCTTCCTTTCTTGTTTAGGGTTAGTCTTTACCCTAAAAAGAAGACCTGGAGATAGAATATAAAATTCTTCCTCTCCAGCATCGGGAGACAGAATATAAAATTCTTTCTTTCCCACATTAATTTTATCTTCTCAAAAAAATCCTTCAATCCAAGACTCATCTTGGGGAATTTTATCCCGAATCCTAAGTAGGGATAAGTCAGCGCTTTCGCAGCGTTAGGTTTAGTCTTTTCGATTGAAGAAAACACGGAATTCAAGTCACGGAATTTTATCCGAAGCCTAAATAGGGATAAGTCTCGTTTAACTGCGGTTAACCTTTCTCCGTGAAAAGGATACCAAGACTCATCTTGGGGAATTTTATCGAATCCTAAGTAGGGATAAATCTACCTAACAGCGTTGCAGGTTAGTTCTTAGCGAAGTAAAAGAGCCCACATATTCAAAATTGTGGCGGGTTGTTATTAATAACACCACAATCCGTGCCTTACGTGTGGGGAATTTTATCGAATCTAAGTAGGGATAAGCCAGCGCCTAAGGCGTTCTTGGGTTTAGTATTTTCAGATTGAAAAGGACACGGAGTTCAAGTCACGGAATTTTATCGAATCGGTAGGGATAAGTCTACGTTTATGCATGGCGGTTAACCTTTCTCGTGAAAAGGATACCAACTCATCTTGGGGAATTTTATCGAATCCTAAGTAGGGATAAATCTATGCCTAACTGCGTTGCAGGTTAGTTCTTAGCAGTAAAAGAACAAAGCCCACATATTCAAAATTGTGGCGGGTTGTTATTAATAACACCACAATCCGTGCCTTACGCGTGTGGGGATTTTATCCGAATCTAAGTAGGGATAAGCCAACGCCAAAACGGCGTTCTTGGGTTTAGTATTTTTAGATTGAAAAGGACACCGAGTTCAAGTCACGGAATTTTATCGAATCCTAAGTAGGGATAAGTCTCCTCTAACATCGTTAGATTAGTTCTTAGCAGTAAAAGAGCGAAAGCCCACATATTCAAAATTGTGGCGGGTTGTTATTAATAATACCCCAATCAGCCTTACGTGTGGGGAATTTTATCGAATCCTAAGTAGGGATAAGTGTTACGCTAGCTGCAGCGTTAGGTTAGTTCTTAGTAAAAGAATGAAAGCCCATATTTAAAATTATGGCGAGGTTGTTATTAATGCACCACAATCCAGCGCCTTACGATGCGGGGGAATTTTATCGAATCCTAAGTAGGGATAAACGGCGCTTTGGCTGCAGCGTTCTTGGGTTTAATTTTCGATTGAAAAAGACACGGGGAATTCAAGTGCAGGGAATTTTATCGAATCCTAAGTAGGGATAAGCACGCATCTAATACATGCGGTAGGACGATCTATTCGTGAGAAAGCGAAGCCTATATAGTCAACATCATAGCACCAAGTCTAAAAGGTTTCATTCTTTTAGCACAGCGTCCGCGTCTTGGAGCGGGTTTAGATAATCCGCATGCTGTTGATTCAAGCGGTAGTCGGTTAAGGCTCGTCAAATCCATTGATGGTTTGGGGTTGCGATAACCCTAAAACCAGCGCTATACTAGCGTTGTCGGTTAGTCTCTTGCGTAAAGATGACAAAGTCTTATTCGATATCATAGCGTTAAGCCTAAAGTTTCATTCTTTTAGCACAGCGTCTACATCGCGAGCGGGTTTAATCAGGTATGCTAGTCACGATTCAATGATGTCGGTAAAGGCTCATCAAATCCGTTGATGGCTGAGGGTTTGCCAAAAATCCTATGAGTATTGTGGTTGATTATTTCAAACGAAATCATAATAAACAACAATAAAAAGGAGGATGGAAATTTATTCGAGTCTTTCAACGAAGAAATTGCAGTTATTCAAACATCAACTTTATGGCAAAAGATTTATTGTTCTAGCTTGGACAACTCATCATTATAAGCTTGTTGGAGCTCCTTCTGCAATTCAGCTCTGAAAGACTCCTCATTGGCGTTCAATGTCTTCGCAGCTTTTTCCTCAACTTCAGCTAGCTTTTGTTCCGAGAGCTCTAGCTTCTTTGATATGGCGGTTCGAGCTTCCTCTTCATTGGCCCTTGTCAGCTCCAAGACACTTAAGTTCTCTTCCTCCATCTGAAGTTCCGCTGACTGCGCTATCTTAGCAGCATCACTTGGCCTAATACAAGAATGAAGGTTGCTTTCGGGGATGTTGATTTCTCGGCAAAGAGGCGGTCTTAACCGATCTACTTTCGGCACGCTGCATTTGAATCTCGAGTCGATAAAACTTCGAGCATCGCGCTAATGCTTCAGGATGAGATTCCACTCGGTGGCTATATAAGAAGAAGCACTGCTTTGCTTGAAACTCCACGTAATCTCTGAAGCGGGTTATAGGCGATCAAGATCATCGGCAATTGCCTTACCAACTCACGGGTAACCCGGTTGTAGAGTCGAAAAAGTTTTGTTTGATTGACTTTGAGAAAAAAGATTACAATCACTCTCTCGATTCTGAGAGGAAGAGAGGTTGATTTGACTCCTCTTTGTATGGGTTCTTGGTGGCGAAAAGGCTTCACTCAATGCTCACGTAGAGATCCGCTTTAGTTGACGATCGGCACAAGGTTGTTGATGATTGATGAGAACTCAATCTCTCTGGCATAGTCTTTGGGTTTTCAAAATTCAAAAGTCCCCTCTAATAGCTGCTCGGCTATTTATTGGGCTTTAAGCATGTAACCATCATGCTAAAATTGTGGAAGCGTGGGTTAGTGGGTATAGCGATGCCCACCATTTAACCACGTGGTTATCGTGGCTTTAGTGGCCATTGGTGCGTTGGCTTTCTTTGTTATGGCGAGCTTGAGCCGTTAAATGGCGAGCTTAGCTCTTCATTGGTAGGTGAACCGAGGTTAAGCTACTTTCGAGTGCGCCGGTTTGATAGCGAGCTTCATTGCGTGGCGAACCTGGTGGATGCATTTATGCATTTTGGTTGGATAACGAGTTTATTTGCCGTAGGTGAACCTCGTATGAAATGGTTGGGTTTTAAGCCCATTGCGTTGGCGAATCTCGGTTGAATGTGAGGCTCACTCGTGGCGAACCTCGGTTAAATGTCGAGGTTCGCTGCTGTGGCGAACCTCGATTGAATGGCGAGTTCGCTGGCATGCGAACCGTATAAATGTCGAGGTTCATTCTTTGTCGCGAACCTCGGTTGAATGTCGAGGTTCACTCTTGTCGCGAACCTCGGTTGAATGGCGAGTTCGCTGGCATCGTGAACCTCGGTTGAATCGAGGTTCCTTTGCTGTCTGTGAACCTCGGTTGAATGCGAGTTCACTTCTTAGGCGGGCCGTATAAATGTCGAGTTCATTCTTTGTGGCGAACCTCCGTCTGAAGGAAAACTTCGTTGCTTGGGCGAACCTCGTCGACAAGGGAGTTTTGGCGGACCTACGTCTGAATGGAGAACCGCCGAACTTTGATGTTGTGGGCGAGCCTCGCCAAACTTTGATCTGTGGCGAGCCTCGTCAAACTTAAGTGTTGTGGGCGAATCTCATCATATATTTGTTGAGCTTCGTTTCGTGTGAGCCTCGGCGTTACGATTGAACTCCGGCTCCTCGTCGCGAACCTCGTGTGCGGTCGAGCCTGCGCCTTTTGAGCGAGTTTTGTTTTGAAGTTTATATGGTCGGCCTAAGCCCTACCGTGAGCCTTGAAGCTTTAACAACTAGGGTGCTCGTGACCCTCGCCTAGAGGATTTTTGGTATCTACAAGACCCTTCAAAGTTTTGGACTTGAATCGGGTTGTGTGGAGTGCGGAATACTTTGAATTTTTAGATAGCTATTGGCGAACCGCTCCAACCTCGCCGGGGAGTTCAGATATGAGGGCAAGGCCGAACCCGCACTCACCGACCCTTGGCGTTTAGTTTCGATTTCTCTTTAGATCCGCATCCGCGTGGCAAGTTAGGGATTAGACCCTTTGGTGACTTGTCACATCCCGGATCTCGTCGCGGATCTCGCATCGATGATCTCGTGAGAGATGCGGGCGTCCCTCTCGGCGTCGGTTGGGTTCTTGAGGCCCTATATATGACAACGAAAGTAACCCCCACTGCTCATCTTCCTCAAGCCACCAATCTAGATCGAAATTTTCCTTGGCCTCGAAGCAATGGCCCCAAAATCGCTGGCGGCAAGGCAAAAAGCCCATTGGGACTTCTAGCTCGCTTACCGCCGTCGGCTTTCCGCGGGTAAAGGCGTAAGAGCATCGCTTCGCCAAAACATGACTTTAAGATCTGCGTAGAGTTAATTTTACTACTTGATTTTCACTCGGAGATGAGATTGCTCTCAAGATCATATCTTTCTAGCTGCTGGCGGCGGTTTTGATGAGCTTGCCTCGTTTGGCTTGATAAACCTCATCGAGGTTCTTAATTTCGAGATCCCCATAGGGTCTGTTTTGAAACTTCGCTTTGTTTGGCGAGGTTTGATTATTTTAGATGAAGCTCATTTGTGAGTCGTTTTTGAATGATGAGCCTTGTTTAGCGAGGCTCGTCTTACAGTGGGATGGGTCTCGTTTGGCGAGGCTCGTTTTGGAGAGGTGAGTCGTTTGGCGAGCTTCGCTTTCTTGTTTGGTGAGTCTCGTTTGGCGAGGTTAGTTTTACGGAAAGATGAGTCGTTTGGCGAGGCTCGTTTTCTGAAAGATGAGTCGTTTGGCGAGGCTTCGTTTTGGAGAGGTGAGTCTCGTTTGGCGAGCTCGTTGTCTGAGTTAAGCCCATTGATGGCAGTTAGATACGTTTGGCGAGGTTAAGCTCTTGGTGACTTTGTCCTTTTGAAGTGGCGATTTGACCCTCACGAGACTAACTTCTTCTTCTCTTTTGTGTAGTTGAGCATCCTTCTACCCCTATTCCTCAGCGGGGTTCTTTTTGAGCAAGCGGTGCTCAAGAAGCGGTGATTTCCTCTCCCCTCTTGTGAGCGTTCACGCATTTGGGGGAGGCGAAGAGGAGTTGAGACTTCTTTACGAACCTTCAACATCCACCGGCGTTGGATTACGGATGCCTTTGGAGTCATTGGCGGGACGGATCGCTGGCTTTGTCTTTGTTTTCGATCGATGCGGATGTCGGCGATGTGGCATTAAGCCCTAATCTCAACTAGGATTCACGGTATAAAATTGTTCCCCAATTTGTCGAGAGTTCAGGAAGAATGTTTTCAAAAATATTCTTAGGGATAACTCGATCGGATATGGAAATCGGCGTTTGCTGATCCTGCTCAACTAGGATTCAGGTATAAACTGTTTCCTAATTTTCGAAAGTTCGGAAGAATATTCTCAAACGA